>JZKD02S1984689.1:0-23668 GCA_000966675.3 Picea glauca
CCTTTCCCATAATGATGATGTCATCTTATTACATGATTCCTTGATCACATGTATAGACTAGGTATTGAATATATTAATGCCTTTGCTGTGATTGGTTTGTGTTGTTGCGATTGGACGACGCAAGAGCATCGGAGCAGAGCGAGGAACAACAGAGATTGAAGGAGAGCGTTCAAAAGGTATGAACACTATCCATTTCTCTTAGTTTATTCAATAGTTAGATCTAGGGAAAGAGTAGTATTATGTTACGGTTTGTTCCAGATCCAGGTGGATCTTGGGGAGATTGGTCTGTGTCCGCACTCACGAATTTATCCATAAACAGTGCTATATGACCAAGAAAGCTAGCACCTAAGAGAAGTTTACACTAAATTTCATACCTCCACAATATGTTATGTGAGAATGAGATACAATCCAAAATGGGGATGTATATCTCCTATAAATACATGACCTAGCACATCAAATGGATGTGTCTATTAGCACAATAGGGGTGACTTGTACAATTGAATAATATAATTAATCTTTTACACAACATTAATTATCTTTACATGGTGGGGCTGACTTGTGCCCTTCACAGTAAAAAATTAGGGTTTCATAATAATCTTACTCTTAGACAATATAGAAATGGATCTCACACATCCTCTATTACTCGGTCACTAGGGACACATCCACCTGTGCTCAGCCACATGGGCGTCACCCTCAATAGATCAAATCAACTAAGCCCATAGGAGTATGAACTGAAGCTCCATCTCAAGTCGACTCAAATAAGTCCATAGGAGTCCCAGAGGAGACCATCTCAAGTCATCTGATCAACTCAGTCTAGAGGATCATGACAAGAGACCACACACGTTACCTCAACTCGGTCTAGAGAAGTATGACTCACCCATCACATGGGCGTTCTCACATATCATATCAACTCAATCCAGAGGATAATGTTATGGAAAATGTCTCATGAAGCTTAAATCATTAGTACTCCCTCTCATCTAGGAAGGCATTCTCCACCACACCAAGTCTCTCATGGAAGTACTCGAACTCCATCCTAGAAAGCGGTTTGGTGAAGAAATCTGCAACACGCGTATGTGTAGAAAGGTATTCCACATGTAATGCTTTCCTCTGCACCATATCTCTGATGTAATGGTATTTGATCTCAATTTGTTTCAATTTATCATGAAAAACAGGATTCTCTGAGAGATTCACACAGCTCTGGTTATCGCAATGGATAATGGTGGAATCCATCTCATGTCCAAATAAGTATGTAAGGAGCTTGCAAAGCCACACGGGTTCATGGAATACCACACATAATGCAATGTACTCTACTTCTGTGGTACTCAAAGCCACATAAGTATGTTTCTTGCTACACCAGGAAACCATGGCATATCCCAAAGTAAAACAAAAATCGGAGGTACTCTTCTGGTCCACTGTGCTCCTTGCCCAATCTGAATCAGCATATCCCTGCAATCTCATGTCTACATCGAAGGCATATCTCATTCCATAGCCAATTGTGCCTCGTAAATATCTTAACACATGCTTCGTTGTTATCCAGTGTGTTTGTCTCAGCTGACTCATAAACTAACTGAGTACACACACTGCATAGCATATATCAGGTATGGTGTTAACCAGATACATCAATGAGCCAATCTGTTGTCTGTAGAGATGTGGATAAATATCGAATGAATCAAAAGAAGTCTCGCTCAGTTTTGTCAGATTCATCACCATCGATGTAGGCATGGACTTGCAGTCTGTCATCCTGAATTTCTTCAATATCTCCACTATGTATTTTCCTTGACTCAGGAAAATATCATCATTCCTCTACCACACTTCTAGTCCCAAGAAGTAGTGCATCATACAAAGGTATTTTCTCTAATTCAGAAGCCAATGCACGCTTGCATTCAACAATAAGGCTTTATGAACCGGTGAGGAATAAGTCATCAACATATAGAACCAAAATTATGCATTCGTCACCAACAATGTTGTAGTATAGGTTGGGATCAGCAACACTCTTGTTGAATCCCAAACTCATCAAGTATCCATCAATATTCTCATACCAAGCATGAGGTGCATGCTTTAGTCCATACATGGATTTCTTCAACCTACACACATGAGACTCCTTCTCATGTATCATGAATCCATTTGATTGCTCGATATAAACTTCTTCCTCAATCTCACCATTGAGAAAGGTTTTCTTTACATCCATATGATGTAGTTTCCAACAAATGGATGCAGCAAGGGAAATAATCATACGAATGGAAGTGTATCGTGAAACAGGAGAAAATGTCTCCTCATAATCTATTCCCTCCAACTAAGAGAATACTCTAGCCACAAATCTCACTTTGTACTTCTCGACACTTCCATCAGTTGCATGTTTGATCTTATAGATCCACTTGGAAGTCACTACAGACTTCCCTAGGAACAATATCCCACACATCATTCTTCATGATGGACTGATACTCTTCGGTCATGGCATATTTCCAAACCTACTCACCTATTGCTTCTCCATGAAAAGAAGGTTCAGTATCAATGATGTGGCCCATAGATGAAACACAGATCGAAAATCTATGTGGTCTCTTTCTCTCTCGGAATGTACCACGAGGATTTGCATGTCCCTCTGACTCCTGTAGAGTCGATCCCATGCAAGCCTCTTCTAGCCTACTGCAATGTCTTTGGGAACATCAATTGTAGCTACGGGATCAACTAGATCAGTAATTGTCTGCCTCTAAACTACTAAGGGGGGAGAAGATATTGTCTCTTCTTTCTTCTCACTATCTGTTACGAGGAAAATATCTCTAAGTTGAATTCTTTCTCCTTTTCCATAGCTCATAATTGTCTCATTTATAGCCTTCAAAATGGAACTGAAGGGCCGAGTCGGAACATTTCCAGTATATGGAAGGCTGAGGATCGGAGATCTCCTGTCGTGACATGGAAACCTGACATTTAATTTTCATTTTCTGGCACAGATCTCGATGTACGTGGGTTTTAGTGGAGCAGCCTATGTATATGCATGATGTATAGTGTGCAAGATGCGTACATGTGGAAAAATATTATTTTTTGTCTCTAGATTCTATCAACAGGGAAGATAATTTTGCATAGGGAAATGTAATAAGGCCCTCTATGCAATATTGCATAAGCTGAGGCAAATATTTCTATAACAGATGCCCCCTAATGTGTGAGTTCAAAGGAGTATCTGTGATGGCCGAAATACATTATAAATAACCCAAAAGTGGAGTGGTAGGGGACCAGCTGGATGAACTTGTTGCTTATTACATTCTACACTGACTTTGCATACATGGTTGCCAATAAAATTACACTTCAAATCCATGTGAAGATATACCAAACAAGTGTTTGTGGCCATGAATAGGCAAATACAAATGTGGTTACATGCCAATAGTTGTCATAGTCATGAACAAGGCCCAGTAGAACCAGTGTCAAAACCAATCTAAAGATATGTGTATACCATGGAGTACAATCTGATCTCCCATGATCACTGAAGTCATATAGGTAATGGTCCAATGAAAAGGAATAAACAACTCAGGAAATATGCGGCCACATAGTGATGTCTTCAAGTCTTCTACACAATCTGCCAAGGCTGCAAGTCTACATCATGTGAATAAATGAGTTGAGGTCGAACACAATGAGACATTTTTTGATTACTGGTCCTTGATGTATATCGTTAACAAATGCGAGACAACCTACAAATAATGAAAGTAGGTATCAAGGCACCGAGTACATTCTTACAAGTGTGAATAAAGGAGTCAGTGTCGAACACCTAAAGAATCCATCGATTAGGAGACATTGATGTATTACAAACTGTCGATGGCGAGAGAGCCTTCCACTGATGACTGCAAGCCTCAAGGTATTAGGTCATGTTTCCAGAATAAATGGGTTGAAGTCGATGGAAAGAGACCCACTGAAAGGAGAGAATTAAGGCATATATCATCAGTCAGCACGAGGTACAAAGTAGGATCTTCATGATTTGGTGGAAATCGGGCGAAGAACATGTTCACGAACCAACAACCCGGTGCGTCTTTTGTGTGTGCCAAGTGCAAGCGGTGCACGAAAAAGACCCTCTAAATAGAAACCAATGATGAAAACTGCTGACAAAGGGGAGGAAACCATCAATAAGGCTAATAGAATCCAAGACATTGCACAAATCCCAATGTGTGAATATATTTCGTGTCGTCAAACACAAGGGAAACCACCCAATCAATGACCAATGATGAAATGTCAAGTGTTGGTTCAAGGTTACCTACCAATGATGAAAGTAGGGCTAGGGTGCATGATAGGACTACAGTATCATGTGATTCTGAGACAAACTGAGGGTATGCCTGACATGCAAAGTCAAGAGTTATGAGGAGTGGCCAACACATATTTAAAGACTTCCTTTGAACAAGAGCATGAGACATGTGGAGGACTCTGGTAGCATAGACCCAGTGATGAAACCATGAGATGCAGGAGGCATCAATGAAATTCTTTGTAGGGATTGGAAGAGTAACTAGTCAGTAGAGAGGAATCTGTAATGAGCTCATCTTCCTAAGGCCATGCTAATCCCAAAATTATGATGGTGAATGGACTCAATAATTTTTTTCTTTGTTCAAAGGTGACACGACTGCTGCCAATACAAGATAATACTCCCTTCTCACTCGCCTTTTTTTGTTCTTTCATAGACAAATGAATGCTATGATACAGAGGAGGAAACGAGTGTTGCAAGTAAGAAAAACTAGTTCAAGCAGTGGAACATACCTATGCTCAATGCAGGGATATGCATGCAAGAGATGGACACTTGGGGGAATGTCCCCTTCTAGGTATAGGGTGTCAAATTGTGAAGGATATAAACGAGGCTCTGTTTAATTGAGGATGCAAAAAATATTGAGGAAAATGGTTTATAACACAAGCGAGAACCGGCTATAGGTTCAATACTGCAAGCAAGTGCATGAGATGCAATCACAACTTAATGCCAAAAAATGTCCTTTTTTCTGTCTTTTAATATACTTGATGTAAAAAAGGGATAAACTTGTGCCAAATAGACATCTTTTCAAAACCAATTTACGAGTGTGAAAAAGACAAGTTCACTCGACAATCTTTTCACTTTTTGATCACGAGTCGGAAAAGAGATTAACTAAGACTCATGACCTTTCAAGTCCAATTTAACGAGTGTGAAAGGGACAAATCACTCGGCATACAACTGAGGATAGACAGACTTATCGTACTGGACCTTGACATGTTTCTTGTTCACCTCAATAGTCGTAGAGGCATCTCGACGTTGCTCATCAAGACTCTCTAGGTGTACAATGTGTCGCTCGAGATTGAAAGTGTCAGGTAGAAGTGTGACTTCCAACTTAAAAGAATGGATTTCGCATTCAATATCGACTCCACACCATGTACTAACTAGAAAGGGGGAAATCCGGTGGTAGTCTTGATTGAGGTTCAGTATGACCAGAGTGCAGGATATAGCATGATGTGCCAATCGGACTTACTCTGACTAACATTTTTTTACAAAATGGTCTTGAGAGACTTGTTGATGACCTCTACTTGTCCATTTTCCTGGGGGTAATAAGGAGAAGAATAACCATTTCTAAACCCCAGCTTAGCTGCTAGTTCTTCCATCATTTTGTTTTGAAAGTGACTGCCATGATCAGTGAAAATTTCACTCGGGATACCGAATCGGCTGATAATTTGATTGAATACGAAGAAGGTTGCAGTCTTCCCATCATATTTAACTATAGGCATGGCCTCCTCCCACTTAGTAAAGTAATCGATAGCCACGATAATGTGTTGATTCCCCCCAGCCGAAGTTGGGTTACAATCCATGAAGTCCACCCCCCACTTGGTGAAGGGACCAACGGTAATGACTAGTTGAAGAGGGGTTCAATACGAGCACATTTTCTGAGTGAACACCTGGTAGGGGTGACACTTCTTAACTGCTTCAATACAATCTTTAAAGATAGTAGGCCAGGAATATTCGGCTCGCAAAACATTTTGGGTTGTCACAAGCCCAAATAGATGACCACCACAAGCCCCAATGTGGAAATCATTTAGGACATACTTGGCCTCTCTGTGAGTTAAACAATGACGCAAGATATTGTTTATTCCTCGACAATACAAAGTTTCATCGATGATAGTATATTTATTAGCTTGGTATCTTACACACCGTTGATCATCTCATGAGAGATGTTGAGGGAATTTCAAGGTTTGAAGATAGAGAACAATGTCTCCATACCAAGGGTCAAACGACGAGATAAGAAAAATGTGTTCTTCTACAAATGAATCAACATGGATAACATCCTCATCTAATCGTAGAAAATCGGATATTAACTCCGTGAAGACTAGAGATTTATTAGATTTCGTGAAAGAAAAATCGAGATCAAACTCCTGTAAAATGATGATCCATTTATTATAGTTTCCCCCTATGATACACCTGGTAAGGACTTATTGAAATGGATTGACATTTGCAACCACAGTAGTCTTTCATAGTAATATGTAATGACGCAAACCCTGGACTGCGTGAACGACAACCAAAGCTAGTTTTTCAACTTGAGAATAATTAAGTTCAAGACCTACTAAAGTTCGACTAAGATAGTAGATGACGTGCTCACGGAGATTTTCATCCTCCTAAACTAGAACGATACCAATCGTATCCTTAGACGTGGTGATATAAATCAAGTAATCTCTACTATAGTCAAGAGGTTTCAGTAGAGGCGTCGACACCAAATATTTCTTCAAATCATTGAAGGACTCTTGGGCTCACTCATCCCAGATAAAAGGAGTGTCCTTCTTCAAGAGACGCATGAAACCCTTAGTGATATTGGCATAATTCACTACAAACCGACAAAGAAAGGTATCTTTCCCCTATAAACCTTGAAGTTGTCTAATCATGCACGAGGGAGGCAACCGAATTATTGCCTTGACCTTTAGTGGATATACCATGATCCCAGTCTCAGAAACTAGAAAACCCAAAAGATGACCAGACTTAACGCAAAAGATGCACTTATGAGGGTTCAATTGGATTCTATAATAACGGCATCTTTCAAAAACAAGTTGAAGGTGAGTAGCGTGATCCACTCTCTTATGATAGTGAGCAGCAAGATCATCAATATAAGCTTCGATTATGTGCTTAAGATCGTGAAAATCGAAATTCATGGCACGTTGAAAGGTTGCTCCGACGTTTTTAAGGCCGAAAGGAATTTTCTAGTATGCGAAAGTACCCCAAGGAAAAATAAATTCCATCTTATGTTGATCCTTGGGTTTGATTTGAATTTGGTTATACCCTGAAAATCCATCCATAAAAGAAAATACTTCACTTCCCGCACACTCATCGAGAATCTGATCGATGAAAGGTGTCGGAAAGTTATCTTTAGGACAGGCCTTGTTCAGGTCATGAAATTCCATACATACACAGATGGTTTCTTGCTTCTTATCCATAGGAATGGGGCTGGATAACCATTTGGTCAAGGGAATTGGGTATATGAAGCCAGCATTAAGTATCTTCTCCACCTTTGCCTTAATACCAGGGGCCTTCCATGGAATTACAGCTCTAAGATGTTGTCGAACAGATTTAGCATCCAGATAAGTTCTAATATTGTGTTCGACAATACGAGGGTAGATCCCTGGCATATCTTCATATGACCAAGTAAATACATCTCAGAATTCCTTGAAGAGATTGGTGTAGATCAATATTTCTTCTAGTGAACAATCTGCACCGATATTTACGTTTTCAACCTTACCAGGGGTACGAGAAATTTTGATCGTGACGGTAGGAGAAATATTTTCCATGTTTCCTTCAGCATAAATGTCATGTGTATCAAGTGGAACCATGGCGTGACTGAATATCTCACTCAAAGTAGATCGAAAGTCATCTTGTTTGATTCTTTCAAGCTCTGGGAGAAAGTAAGAGCGATGATGCATATCATCCTAAGGTTTGTCAGAACCATTCATGGCTTCAATGATAGATTTTTCTAAAGGAAAAGTACCATTGAGGCAATCATGTGAACAAGACAACGAAGTGGCTCACATGGGACTAAGAATGGGATCCTCCTCGTCCATCGGCGAGGGAACAAGATCAGGATCGACGAAAGAGTCAAGAACAACTTGATATGCAATCTCTGATGCCGATAGTGGCATGGCCATTCCAGCATGCAACTAACGTTCACTAGACGAAGTCGGGGAAGGTAGGGTCCATGGATCATTAAAATAAGAAGTGCAGAAAGGAATGCACCTCCCTGTCAATATGGGCCTACTGGACATGGCGTAAACATGGTGAATCGGTGTCGTGAAGTTGAAAGTACCCATAAGGGAAGAATACATACCAACATCGATATTCTCAGTTGTTGGTTGAGAATTGTCGATCATAGGGATCGACGGTCCAATAGATGCATTAGGACTAGAGCATGCAAAGGATAATTGATCGATCATCACAATATTCCCTTCATGAGGAAAACAAAGAGTATGGAATATGGATGACATGACGGTGATCATAGAATAGGTCCAATTGTGACCTAGTAACAGGTTATAATCAAGAGGTGCATCAAATACCTCCACCTCCACCTCTACTGTCTTCCCACCTAACTGGACCAGAAAGGTAGGGATAATACCATGAGGGCAGAAGGAATGACCATTAAAAGAATTCAACATGTTCGATGACTTGGAAAGAGTCAGAGAACCGAGATATTTCCAATAGACCAGGGACATCACACATGTGGTAGCGCCTTCATCAACAATTTCACATTTGATGGTATACTTTGAGTACCCCACATGGATTTGGAAAGCCACATGGTAAGTCAAGCGAGGCTTCACATAGGTGACGTCAAACTTGATTACGAGGAAAATATCTCTAAGTTGAATTCTTTCAACTTTTCCATAGCTCGAAATTGGCCCATTTATAGCCTTCAAAATGGAACTGAAGGTTCGAGTCGAAAAGTTTCTATTATATGGAAGGCCAAGGATCAAAGATCTCTTGTCATGACATGGAAACCCGACATTTAATTTTTATTTTCTGGCACAAATCTCGATGTATGCGGGTTGTAGTGGAAAAGCCTATGTATACGCAAGATGTATAATGTGCAAGATGAGTACATGTGGAAAAATATTAATTTTTGTCTCTGGATTCTATCAATAGGGAAGATAAGTCTGTGTAGGGAAATGGAATAGGGCCCTCTATGCAATATTGCATAGGGTGAGGCAAATCTTGCTATAACACTGTCAATCTCCATCTGAGATTCTTTGGATCTTCGAAAGGCTATCTCTTCCTCAAAGGTGAGATCTCTGCTAACCTCAATTTGTCTCTGACCAGGGATGTAGATCTGGTATTCCTTTGAAGACTCGTTGTACCCCACAAGTTCTTCTAGTTCTACTTTATTCTCAAATAAATTGACTCCCTCTGAAGTCTGAAGGATAAACATTTGTCCTGGGGGAAATTGTGACATCATCCTTTTCCTGTGTTGCTATCCTGGACACATCCATTCCTTATCAGGTCCTCTACTACCTCTACAATACTTTACTAAGAAAGGATAAATATGGGCTCTCGTACTAGGGAACATGGCCCTTCAATAATGAAATAAGAAATTTGGCCTCCCATACTAGGATAATAACCAATATGGCCTCTTGTAGGGATAACAACCAAAATGGCCTCGTGTACTAGGAGAATAACCAACCAAAAAAAAATTGCACTCTCGTACCAGGGATAATGGTCCAAGTCATGAGGGCTCCCATACCAGGGATAATACCCTTCATTATCAAAAGAAATATACTACAGAGTAATGATGAAATCAATTAAGGAAAGTAGTACAAAACTTACCTTAGTCTATAATCACGCTCAACCTTTCTTTTGGTCCTCCTAAGAAAGATGAGATAGAGAACAACTCCTCATCATTCTTGCTTGCATTCCTTGACTTCTTTTGAGGTGGCCTATGTTGATTTCCTTTCTTCCACAAAGGACAAAGAATCACATAGTGACAGGGGCTTAAAACCTTGCACATCACTAGTTGCAAGTCTAGTCTCCTTGATGTACACTAGATATTGAATAAGGTGCACTTATAGAACACACTCAAAAGTCACTCCAAGGATCATTTTGAAACAAGTTTTCAGAAATTTACTCAAAATTTCTTCAAACTCAAATTTAGATATAATTCCTATAGCAAGCTTGAAAATTGTGCCCAAGATAAGTCTCAAATTTGGCCTAGCTTCTCCTCAATCTTTTCTTAGTTATGCAAAATATGGTTCCAAACTTTGCCCTCAAATTTCACATGAAGTATGCCTCAAAGCCTCAGAACATTTGGCCTATAGAAAATCTCAAACCCACCTTTGTTCACTTTGTTATAGTTGCAGATTCACCACACAAACCACTTCAGAATTATTACAAAACCACTTCATAACAACCACCTTATATCTGTCAAGGAATGGACCTCAGAATAGGTCTAGAGTTCACTTCATATTTGTCCTAAATGCTTCAAAATATACCTCAGAACTTGCTTCAAATCTCCCTCAAAATTTAGTCTGCAATTTTGTTTATGGGACGGGTTAAATCTATGGTTAAGTCTATGGTTAGGGCTCCTTATAGTTGTGGTATCCCTAGAGGGGCTTCTCCATGTTGTGATATTTGTCTTAAAACCCTAATCAAGGCTCGGTCAAGGCTAATAGGCCTACGACCAGTCTTTAGACTTCACCATAGGGGTCCGGCCCTTTCCTTACACCAGTGGAAGCGATCTAGCAGCACTTAAGGTTCCACAGCCTACCTTCATTGACTATGCAATAGGTCATCTTCAAGAACATCGCTCTGATATGATGTTGATTTTTTAATGTTTTCTCAAGCACGTGTATTTTATTTATGTTTAGCATGAACTTGAACCACAGACAATGCAGCAACACAATAGTTGTAGTAACCAAGATCACAAGAAGAATAAGCATGCACAAGACACAAGAAGTTATCATTGGAAAACCCTTCTCAAACAAGGGAAAAACCCAACAACCCTTTACTATATTTCCAAGAGAAGATCCTTCACATCACAAACCCTAGTGCACACAAGAGGGTGCTCTATGACCAAGAAATCTAGTACCTAAGAGAAGTGTGCACTAAATTTCAGACCTCCACAATATGTTATGTGAGAATGATATATGATCCACAATGGGGATGTATCTCTCCTATAAATACATGACCTAGCACATCAAATGTATGTGACTATTAGTACAATAGGGATGACTTGTACAACAGAAAAATATAATTAATCTTTTACACAATATTAATTATCTTTACATGGTGGGGCCAACTTGTACCCTTCACAATACAAAATTAGGGTTTCACAATAATATTACTCTTAGACAATATAGCAAGGGATCTCACACATCATCTAGTGCTCTACCACTAGGGACACGTCCACCTGTGCTCATCCACAGGGACATCACCCTCAACAGATTAACTCAACTAAGTCCATAGGAGTATGAACTAGAGAGCCATCTCAAGTTGACTCAACTAATTCCATAGGAGTCCGACAGGATACCATCTCAAGTCATCGCAACTCAATCCAGAGGAGCACGACAAGAGACCACACACATCATCTCAACACAATCCAAAGGATTAATACTCGCCCATCACATGGGCGTTCTCATATATCGTCTCGACTCAATCCAGAGGGGAATACTATGGAGAATGTCTCATAAAGCTGCAATCAGCAATATATTGGGCATCACGACCACCAGTAGCATCCCCATGACCAAGTTGTTCCCCAATAAACGAATGAAAATTTTCCTATAGAAATAAAATGTTAAGAGTATTTCTCATATAACGGTAACAGACAAAAATTTCATAAATCAATATATGTCTGAAATAGTCTTTTTTTTAATTGCACTTACCCCAAATTGTTCTATATCTTGTCTTCAATTTTCCATCCTTTTTCCCCTCCTCTGTAAGTGTCTTAGACCTAGCCAATTCAATGTATTCCATATTTACCTTTTTCAAGGCCTTTTTAATTGTTTCCACCGATTTGACGGAATAATATATTTCATTCCAAAGATCATCATGATTCGGCGGTGTTCTCATCTACATCAACAACCAAACATGTTAATTAAATTATTGTAATCAAGAATTGATACGAAAATAATTGTTATACCTTCTCCGAGCTAGTCGATTCCTTCCCACAATCACCTTGCCACATTATAAGATGCATGACAATTTAGAATGTTACAAAATAATCTAAGAAGCATGAGCTATTAAAATGTATGTTTTATATATAATAAGGAAAACATTAATTACAGGTATGGTATACTGGTAGAACATGTTTACCCCCATAATAGCAATGCTTGCATCGACTTCATTCAAATCGTAATCGATCAACAACTCTTCCCTTACAACTATTACTTTCACTGCACATACGAATATTTGATTTCCTTCACGCCCCTCAAATCTACAATTGGGTTGATTTTTTGTTGTCCCTGATCTTGTACTATTAATAAGCCCTACAATATTTCCCAAAACCTTTGGCCTTCCATCCATATACATTGTCACTCCTTTATTTTTATCATTGTCTTTTAGATGTATGTAATTTGCAGCGACTACATATCTCTGCATACTTGGCATATATCGGACTAGCCTCAACCAATCTCCATAGTTGCAGCATGGTATGGCATACTCCACCAACTCCATAAGTCCTCCATCTTTCACATTTATTCCATCCATGGAGAATAGGCCTAGACCATGTATGGAAAATGGATCAATGTGATCAATCCTCTCATTGACACAAAAGTCATTTTCCAACTGATGAATTTCATTGGGTACCCATGGTCTCAGTATATGTTTTTACCTCAAAGTAACCTCTAAAGGACCAGATCCTGTCACTGAGAGGTGGGGTGAATCAGTGACACAATAATTTTATCAAATTTGTACTTTTGTTAATTATGTATTGTAGATATGAAAACAAAATTTGAACATAATGTTTTATCGTGGAACCCAATTGGGAAAACCACAAATGATTTTCTATTAACTACAAAATTTTGTTTTACAAGTTACACTAGAAGGAAGATGTTTTCTTCATCGTTAGATAATAATGCATTGATCAAGATGCACCCGCACCCCTATTCACTAGATCCAACTTCTAGGAGGCTACAACCCCCTATTTAGTCAGCTACAACTGACAAGGAAGAACCTACTCCCCCATAGGCTCCAACCTACGCTTGTGCCTCTCAGCCACCCTTTGTTCATCAATCTGGAAATAGGATATATAGTCCTATAGAGGTCTTCTATATCTAACACTGGATATCATGATTGTTGCTCTGTCTCTTTCTGCATTTGATCTTCAATGTCTTTGTTGCAATCACACCAATTCCTTCACATCTCAACACACTTATAAATGTCTTCAACATAACTCTTCATCAAAACAACATGTATGTTCATTCAATTTCACAACTCTCCATGAACAACACATCTCTTCATTTAAGATTACATAACTAATTACCATTTATTATTACTAACACAATTATCATTATTCTTCAATTTAGTTCCATGTTTTAATGCATGAATGATTTAACTGAGATTCAATCTAACTGTTTCTTCATGCAGGTTTCTTTCTTTGTGTTTCTACAAGGTTTTACTAAATTTGGTGATCATCTGGACATGACAACATGTAAACTTTTCAACAGTTATGGTGGAGTTTTAATAGCCTATGTTATCTTCTTTGTGTGATCCACCTTCGCCATGATCTTTGTCATTTTACATAAATTGTGGTAGTGTGAGATCTTTGGTGTTGTGCAGGGTTTTACTGAACATGGTGAACCTCCAGTTTTATGATTTTGTTACATCTTCCGAAAAATTAGTGGTCTCAACATCTTGATGTATATTCAATTGGTAGATAGCTTGGTGATCCTCCAAACTTGGCATTATGCTAAAGACTCCATTAAAAATGGTAGTCTTACCACCAACCGAAATAATGAACGCACCTCAACCCATGATCACTTCATATGACCATCATGTCAACAGATATAAAAAAAATATTAATCCAAAAGACGATATCATCTCCTCGGTAAATCAACGATTGTTATCACTTCTTCCAAAAGGTAGGGGGCCTGACAGGTCGTCCCGGGCTCCAGGCTAGTGATCCTCTAGTGAAGTCCAAGCACCTAAATCCCCTGCCATACCTTTCCACTATGTGTTGAATAGGCATAGTGAGGGAGGTATTTATAAACTCATATAAATTTTGCCCCATTTCCAATGTGGGATAAATCCCAATAGGAAAATCAATTGTCATCGTCGATCATTTGATCGAATGGTTGTTGAGACTCCTCCTACAACTCTTCATTCACTTCAGATCCAAATCTGCCAACAATCAACCATGTAAACATTTACCAACAAGGAGTATTGCTCGAATTGCAGAACATACAGCAGTTGAAACCCTCACAAATACAACATCATCTGCAGACAAACTCCTCCTCAAAATCCTTGTCATCATATCTTGGTTAGCTTCATATTTTTCCCAGATGGCAAGCAAAGCTAAGACAAAAAGTGGCCAATATGATGAATACTTATAGAAGGATTACTAAGGATGTCATTGAGTTTCTTATTTGCACCACAGAGGACAGTATCAAGCTCTGTAGTTGGAACTCCATTCTCATCAAGTGTTTGTCTCACCAATAGCATGTTGGTCGCAATTACAATAATATGTTGAAGATCATTTTGTGTCTTTTGCAACCTTCTAATGTTAAGTTTCAATGTTTCTGGTGTTGCCTCCTTCAAATTAGATTCCACTGCATGGAGAATGATATTCTTCACCTCTAACTTGTCTTCTTTCACTCTGTGACCCTGGGGAACCAAGCGATACTCTTCAGTCAATCCAATACATTCCTCTCAATTCTCAAGTGATACAAAATTGAGGGAAACTTTTATACATGACTTGATGTTTCGAACTTGATGAGGACATCCATATGGAATGAAAACAGCCTCGCCAAGATGTTGTTCAAATTTCCATGCTTCTACTCCATATTCCTCTTTCAACCTCTTCTTATTCTCTGCATTTAGGTATAATGTCTTATCATGAATAGGATGAATAAGCTCTTTAATACGCTTACTATTGAATTTCCTGAATTCTCTCATCATGGACAATGAGACTGATTAGGGATAACCTACTTCCAGGTATGCCAAGCATATAGAACTCTCCACCTTGGTCCCTTTAATTTGCTATCAATTTTTTGTCTAGTGTTGTTGGAACAACCTCTTTGCACAGTATCTAGCAAGTAAGTTTGAGGACCCTAGGGCATGGTCTTCTCATTACTATGCTCAATGCACATTGCTTATATGTCAATTCCAACCATTTTCTTTGTATGATGAGGTAGTATGATGAGAGGGTATGTCATCTACACAAGATCCTCCACTTGTACTTTTTATGTCATCTACACAACCTGCCAAATCTTCATATGAATAGGCCATTAAAGAGAATGAATTCTTTCTAGGGTACCACAAACCAATATCTATGGTTCCTTTTAAATACTTAAAGATTATTTTCACATCTTGAGCATGGCTCTCTTTTGGTGCATCTTGGAATCTATCCACCATTCCAACATTTTGCTTGACAACAGGTCTGGAAGTTGTTACATAGAGTAAACTCCCAATCATTGATTTGTAGTGTTTTGTATCTACAGCCTTGGACTCATCTTCCTTTCTTAGTTTGCATCCTACTGTCATAGGTGTACAAACAGGTTTGCAATCCTCTAACTGGAATTTCTTTAGCATATCTTTAACATAATTGGACTAATGGATAAAGATTCCCCTTTTGGATTGTACTATTTGTAATCCTAGAAATAATTTCATTTCACCAAACAAGGACATTTCAAATTCTTGTTGCATCCTCCTAGCAAATTCCTTACTCATTTTTTCATCATCACACCCAAAGATAATATCGTCAACATATACTTACACAATAATCATGTTATCACCAACAATTTTACAATAAATATTATTGTATGTCGATCCTCTTTTGAGGCCTTGTACTTGTAAATAAGAATATAGCCTTGCATACCATGCTCAGGGTGCTTGTTTTATCCCATAGAGTGCTTTCTTTAGTTTATAGACATAGTCTTATTTGTCATTTAATTGAAATCCTTTTGGTTGCTCAATATAGAATTCCTCTTCTAAGTTTACATTGAGAAATGTTGACTTGACATCCATCTAGTATACTTTCAATTTTTTGTAGCTTGCAAAAGCTAAGAACATCCTAATTGACTCTAATCTAGCCATAGGTACAAAGGTTTCTTCAAAGTCTACCCCTTCAAGCTGAGCATACCCTTTACATACCAATCTAGATTTGTTCCTGATTACTTGCCCATTTTCATTCACTTTGTTTTTAAACACCCATTTAGTTCCAATGACATTCTTATTTTTTGGTGTTGGAACCAGTTCCCAAGTATGTTACCTGAAGCATTGTCACCAAATGTAATTTTACCCTTTTATTTCTTTAAGTTCAAAAACTCATCCTTATTTCATGTCATGTGTTTTGAGAAACCAGTGTCAACATACTAGAGATCTTCTTTATCTTGGGCTTTCAAGGCAATAAGACATTCCTCTTTTGATGTTTTTTCTTTCCAAATATTCTTTTGCTCTCTAATGAACTTTGGTTTTTCTGAGATTTCCATTAATCTGCAATTACTTGATTTATGTCCATAGTTATGACATCTAAATCATTCTAAGTTTCCTTCTTATAGAGGTGCAAAGGAGTTATAGTTTCTTCTTTTAACTTGATCTATTGTTTGGTTATATTTAAGGTTATAGTTCTTAACCCTCAATTTTTTCCTTCCATATGCTCTACAATTCATATCTTTGTGTCCAAAATTAGAGCATGAAAATCAATAACCAAAGAAAATGTGAGGATACATGTTTTGATAAACCTTCTTTGGTGTTGTCTTATATTCCTTCTTGATGGGTGGAAGTAATCCTCTGGAGTTCTGATCATTGCTTGTCTTTTCTTCATCTTTATTCTTGAATGTACTGAGGAGAGAAGCTACATAAGATTTTGAGTTAACTTGGTTTTCTCCTTGAGAATAACCTACTCCATTTTAGTTACTTGAATCCCTTTGTGTGGTTATAATCTTATCTAAGATTTTAGATTTATTTTCATATCTTGTTTGGATAAGTTTTGCATCAAGCTCTTTTCTTATGTGAACTAATTATGCCTCCATTCTTTCACAGGTTATTTGTTTCTCTTTAAGAGACTTCTCTAGACTTTCTTCCATCCTATTTTCTTCTAGGATTTGGTTTTTCACATTGCTCATGATTTTCTCCATCTCTTTTTCTTTCTTTTCATGTTTTTCCTTTTGTTCAAATACAAAACTTTTCAACTGTCTACATCTATTTTTGTATCTTCTTAATTCATCCAAGGAACTGAGAAGTTATTCTTCCATATTGACCTCGGATTCATCTTCTGACTCTTCCTCATGCTCAATTTATTCTATATCATTAGACTCTTCAATGCCTAGAAAAAGGACTTCATCATCATCATTGTCACTAGATTTTGATGAATTGTTGTTTTCTTCTTTTGAGTAAAAATTATTTTTCCATTTTTAATACTTTTTATTATAGTGGGGTTTTCCCTTCTTCTTGTATTGTTTATTTGTGTCTTCTTCATATTTAGGGTCTTCCTTGGGATAGGGACACTTGGCTAAAAAGTGGCCAACTTTGCCACAATTAAAACATTTGAAAGGAATCTTTCCTTTGTACCTCCCTGATCCTTTCTGAAGTTTTTTAATAAAATTGGCTTCTTCTACATCAAATTCTTCATGGTGGTTGGGTTGAGGTTTTTGCTTCTGATTTTTTTTTTTCTTGAGAACATTGAAGGCTCCCTCTCCTTTGGGGAGGTTCTCATGACCTAATATTAACTCATAGGCTATGATAATTCCATACAATTCATCCATGGTGAGTTCATCTAGATTCTCTCGATCTTCAAGAGTGGACACTTTAGGATTATATAGCATAGGCAGTGTTCTTCGTATCTTTTCAACTAACTCATTGTCTGACACTTCTACTCCCAAACCTTTGATTGCATTAACAATATTATCAACTCTTTCAAAGTAATCTAAGATATTTTCTTCATCCTTCATTTTTAGACCTTCATATTGTACTTTGAAAGTTTGAAGTGTGGCCCTCTTTACCTTGGAATCTCCTGCATATATAGTTTCCAATTTATCCCAGATTTGTTTTTCATTTTTATAGTTTAGTACTTTAGCAAGGATATTCTTACTCAATCCATCTTGTAGTGTGTTTAAAGCCTTTGCATGTTCCCAAAATTTCTTCTTGTCTTCTTCTTCTGTGGGAGTGAATTTTGGAACATCATATCCTTTTTCAACTAATGTCCATACTTCTATTCCAATGGACATCACATAAATATTCATTCTAATACTCCAAAAAACATAGTCTTCACCATCAAATAGGAGGAATTTTAATGACATCTTCAATTGTTGATCCATTCTGATGTATATTTCTCATCAAGTGATTAAAATTTTTAGTGAAGAGACTTGCTCTGATACCAATTGAAGCACGTGATCATGTGACTAAGAGGGGGGGGTGAATCAGTGACACAATAATTTTATCAAATTTTTACTTTTGTTAATTATGTATTGCAGATATGCAAACAAAATTTGAACATAATTTTTTATCGTGGAACCCAATTGGGAAAACCACAAATACTTTTCTATTAACTGAAAATTTTTATTTTACAAGTTCCAATAGAAGGAAGATGTTTTCTTCCTCTTTACATCACACCCACTGATCAGGATGCACCCACACCCCTATTCACCAGCTCCAACTGGTAGGAGGCTACAACCCCCTAATTAAGTCAGCTACAAATGACAAGGAAACACCTACTCCCCTACAGGCTCCAACCCCCTAATTTAGTCAGCTACAAATGACAGGGAAACACCTACTCCCCTATAGGCTCCAACCTACCCTTGCACCTCCCAACCACCCTTTGTTCATCAATATGGAAATAGCATATACAGTCCTATAGAGGTCTTATGTATCAAACATTGGATATCATGATTGATGATCTGTCTCTTTCTGCATTTGATCTTCAATGTCTCTAATGTAGTCACACCAATTCCTTCACATCTCAGCACACTTATAAATGTCTTCAACATAACTCTTCATCAAAAAAACATGTTTGTTCATTCAATTTCACAACTCTTCATGAACATCACATCTCTTGATTTAATATTACATAACTAATTACCATTGATTATTACTAACACAATTATCATTCTTCTTCAATTTAGTTCCATCTTTTAATGCATGAATGATTTAACCGAGATTCAATCTAATTGTTTCTTCATGCAGGTTATTGTATTTTTGTTTCTGCAGGGTTTTACTAAATTTGGTGATCATCTGGACATGACAGCATGTAAACCTTTCAGCAGTTATGGTGGAGTTTTAATATCCTTTTCTATCTTCTTTGTGTGATCCACCTTCACCATGGTCTTTGTCATTTTACAGAAATTGTGACAGTGTGAGATCTTTGGTGTTGTGCAGGGTTTTACTGAACATGGTGAACCTCTAGTTTTATCATTCGATTACATCTTCCGACAAATTAGCGGTCTCTACATCCTGATGTATATTCAATTGGTAGTGAACTTGGTGATCCTCCATACTTTCCATTATTCCAAAGATTTAGATAAAAATGGAAGTCTTACCACCAACCGAAATAATGAACGCACCTAAGCCCACGATCACTTCATATGATCATCGTGTCAATAGATATAAAAAAAATATTAATCTAGCAGACGATATCATCTCCTCGGTAAATCAACGATTGTTGTCACTTCTTCCAAAAGGTAGGGGGCCTAACAAGTCGTCCTAAAATCCGAGATGGTGATCCTCTAGTGATGTCCAAGCACCTAGAGCCCCTGCCATACCTTTGCACTACCCATCAAATAGGCATAGTGAGGCGGTCTTTATAAACCTATATAAACTCTACCCCATTACCAATGTGAGATAAATCCCAATCGGAAAATCAATCGCCACCGTTGATCATTTGATCGGATGGTTGTTGAGACTCCACCTGCAACTCTTCATTCTCTTCAGATCCAACTCCACCAATGATCGACCATGTAGACATTTACCAACAAGGAGTATTTCTCAAATTTCATAACATACATCAATTGAAACCCTCACAAATACAACATCATCTGCAGACAAACTCCTCCTCAAAATCCTTGTCATCAGCTCTTGGTTAGCTTCATATTTTTCCCAGATGGAAAGCAAAGTTGAGACAAAAAGTGGCCAATATGATGAATGCTTATAGAAGGATTACTAAGGATGTTATTGATTTGGTTATCTGCACCATGGAGGACAGTATCAATCTCTATAGTTGGAACTCCCGTCCCAGCAAGTGTTTGTCTAACCAATAGCATGTTGGTCGCAATTACAATAATATGTTGAAGATCATTATGTGCCTTCTACAACCTTCTAATGTTTAGTTTCAATTTTTCTAGTGTTTCCTCCTTCAAGGTCGATTCCACTACATGGAGAATGATCTTCTTCACCTCTAACCTGTCTTATTTCACTCTGTGACCTTGGGGAACCAAGCGGTACTCTTCAGTCAATCCAATACATTCCTCTAAATTATCAGGCGATACAAAATCAAGGGAAACTTGTATACATGACTTGAGGCTTCGAACTTGATGAGGACACCCAACTGGAATGAAAACAGCCTCGCCAAGATGTTGTTCAAATGTCCATGCTTCTACTCCATATTCCTCTTTCAGCCTCTTCTTATGCTCTACGTTCAAGTATAATTTTTGATCATGAATAGGATGAATAACCTATTTAAGACGCTTACTATTGAAGTGCCTAAATTCTATCATCATGGACAATGAGACTACTAAGGGATAACCTACTTCCAGGTATGCCAAGCATAGAAAACTCTCCACCTTGGTCCCTTTCATTTTATATAAAATTGTTGTCTGGTGCTGTTGGAACAACCTCTTTGCATAGTAGCTAGAAAGTAAGTTTGAGGACCCTAAGGCATGGTCTTCTCATTATTATGTTCAATGCACATTTCTTATCTGTCAATGCCAACCATCTTCTTTGTCAGCATACTACCTCAACAATGGCTCTGTCAACATAGACATGTCATCATAGGCATCATAATGTCAACATGTTCTTCTCTTTTTTAGATGTTCAGATTTAAATATATCTAACAATGTCAATGTCAACACATATGGATTGTATGCAACATTAGTATCCCTATTCCATTCATGATTATGCAGTAGATTCAATGTTGTCAATGCCAATGCCATCAATGCTATTATCATCATCACAGATCTATTGTCAATGCCAATTCCATCAATTCCAACCTGTATTTCCATATTTCCAACAACCTCGATGTCACCTATTCTCTCATCGTCATATGAACAAGAACCTCCTTCAGCAAGAAAGAATTGCATGCGCCTATGGAATTTTATTCTGACCTTTTCACCTCTAGTTGACCTCGCCTTGTTAGATGTGTTGGACATCGTAACACTTTCCCCCCTCCCTCCGGAAATTCCCTCGCTTGAGGATGATAGGTTTGATAGGTACATGTTCAGTTGTACCTACACTTCATTGAATGAGAAAATGTAGTTAGCGATGATATGATTGAAATGGAAATGGAAATGGTAAGAACAAAGCACCAGCAATCTTGTTTATTTCTTTGACTAAATGTAATGAATGGGAAAATGGGTGATTATCAATTGTTGGGTTTGAACATTTGATGTAGACTATATTGTGCCTACAATTTTGTTGGGAATTGGCCATGGAACCACAACCAATTAAATCGAGCAGTGAAACCGTATTTTTACAAAGTCATTTCTTCAAGTTAATGAATTCACATTGAATAAGCTTGATCTCAAGTCGAGAGTAATTGTAGAGAATTTCACATTTATTATTTTGCAATGAATATCTGTCTTGGTAAGATAGATGAGCTACCATAGTCCTACCATTTATGTATCATAATGGTATGAGAGTGGTTGAATCAATGACATTGGAGAAGTTCCCAACACTTTGAGGAGAAGGTAGACCCAACATGGGTAAAGCATTGAAAAAAGAAAGGTTGGAAGACATAAGGGCCATTAATGTGCAGATATAAGAGGAGAATTGACACTTGAAGGAGAAAATATAGAGGTTTGATAATGGGATAGCATGTGGATTCACTTACCAATTGTAGTTTCTTTATCTAAAAATAGTAGGGGTTTCTCTGAAAGTGTTTACACTGTGGTAGGGGTGTGCTTCATGTGATATGGGTATGTGTATGGTGAAACCCTATCCTATGTAGGTGGATACTTCTCCTCAATATATGTGCTAGAGTAGGCATTCTTATTATGAAGGTAGTTATCTTATTTGGCACTCACATCTTCTACATGGCACCTCTGTTGAGGAGGATGGGGTGTTCACATAGAATGTTGATCTATATCATGGAGGAGCGTTAAGCACTAGGTTTTTCTTTCTCTAAAAACCCCATATGGAGAAAAATCATTGGACATCCTCCCCCCCCCCCAACCTATTGATATTGAAACCCTAGAACCTCTCTCTCTCTCTCTCTCTCAAAATATATTTTTTTGTAGAGCCTGGTTATTTTTTAGGACTCAAAATAAATAAAAGTTTTCTAAAATCTCCTACTGGATTTAGTTTATAATTTCTTTAGTCATTTACTTATACTAGAAATAAACAACAACAACATATTGATGATAACAACATAATGAGAACAACGACAATATCATAATAACAACAATATAGCAGCATATTAATGATAACAGCATAATAATATCAATAGTGTAATGAAAACAACATTATAATATATACCTCCACCTTCAGGTTGGTTATCTAGTCCATTTTCTGTTTGATCTTGTTCTAGTTCTTGCCCAGATTGAATATTAACCTCCCAGCCAACTAGGAGCAGCCTCTTTGGATCCCTAGCTCTAGGAATCCTTGCGGTTTCCTGGGCCCTGAGCCCAAAATTCCCAGCAACACCAGTGCCTTGTGAGAGTTTCTCCAAAAACATTTCTCCAATTTCCTCATCCTCCTCTCCCCCATAGAAATTCATAAATCCTCAAGCAAAAATAAGATGGCTCTTCCAAGTCCTCCCCTTCTTTCTTATCCTCCTCTCTCAAATCTCCCTCATTAATTCTCAACAACCTTATCTCCCCATTAATTCCCAACAACCTTATCTCCCCATTAATTCCCAACAACCTTATCTCCCCATTAATTACTTCACCCACCTTTTAATAATAAAATAATAAAAGACTTATTAATATATTTTAATAATTAATTAAATTTAAATTAAAAACTATGATAAAATTAATCAATTTGGGTTGTTACATACACCCGCCCTTCAAGAAACTTCGTCCCAAAGTTAGAGTAATTTACAATACAAGGGTAACGACACATGATTCATACATCCGCAACAAATAATCAGCATCATCAATTTAAAATACTTATACATACTAGTGTCCATGTGCAAGGCATACATGTATAGCTAGCACATAAAGGATTCGTACATGTACTAATGAAAACAATTATCACACCTAAAGTAATTCTTGTATGTGTCTAATCCAATCAACAAGACCATTCAGTTCATAAAAGATAGTAAACCATTTTAAATGTTCACAAAATTCCTCATTTACAATAATTTAGCACAAGCTACATTCACTTAGATAATTTTAGTTTAGTTAAGTAAATATA
>JZKD02S1984689.1:38203-51318 GCA_000966675.3 Picea glauca
ACAAACAAACCTTAAGACATAAAATTATTTATCTTTGGAGTTCATGGTCCATGCCTAGGGATTTAGGCCATCACACATGCCCTATGTGATATAACAATGGACATTTCAAATACATTTGTAACATGATCAAGTATGGTTCTCATGGTCTAAGGAATGGCCTAGGGTCTATATGACCTTGTACTTAATTTGTTCATATTTTCCATTTATCCTTATCCTCCACTTAACTATGACGATGTTTAGATGAAGGGGGTTTTTACAATCATGAAATTGCTTCAAGAGTCACATGATTTTATGGGAAATGGTTTTATTCGTTTGAAATAGAGCCATCACGCTTCTTTTTTTATTTTTTGAAGTCATTATGGAACCTCTTTTGAATTGGCTTATATAAAGCATTAAAGGATCTCCCAATAGTTCATCGAGGCTATTTTTAATATTCTCCCTTCAAAATTTCTGTGTCCCATGATGATCCATCAATCATTTTTTTATCTTTGAAATAACCCCTATGAACCATTAGGAACCTATTCCAAATTAAACCATTCAACTTTTAAATTTCCCAAATCAACTTTCATGCATCCATCCATTAACAAATTTAACATTTGGTAGTCATGTCTTTTGAAGGGAACCAAATGGGATTCATTGGATCATTTTTTACATATGGAAGTTTTATCTTTTAAAATATATGATACTTCATTAGGTGGGCTTTCATGTTTGGATGTTTCTCTTTTGAATCACCCTAATGTTCTATTAGGTGACTTTTTATCTTAAAAAAAAAAGACTTCCAAACTAGCTTTATAGTTCATTGATCCATTCAATAGATAAATGTAAAATGGTCCTAGTTTTCCATTCGTTATTTTAGGACGTTTTCAAATAGAGAACCTTTTCAAAACCACCCAATGGATCATCGACATCTATTAAATATCCCATCGAATGATCACATATTTGAATGCACTCAATAATTCATTGGGTTGCCTTTGACATCTTCATGAAAACTATTTTGAAGACTATGAATAGAATTCCATTAGGCGTCTTGCAAAGATATGCATTGAACATCATGTGAAACAACTTTATGGATCATTGAGTCACCTTTAAATGCATACATCAATCTTTCAAACTTTGTCTTTGAATCTACATCAAAGTGCACAAGGTTTTCCTATTTCCTTATGGATAGAATGTCTCATATAAATATCTCCCATATGCATCACATGGAATATTGTTAAAAAGTGGCCCACATTGAAAAGGTTGATTTCAATTATGCACTATTTGAGAGGCATGAGCCTACATATCTTACAATAATTTTTAAGTAATCAATCTGTAAGTGTGAGTAAAATCGCTTTATAATTTAAGAAACATGCATAGATGTTTTCTTCCTAACTTTCAGTATCATTAATGTTATCATGATTTCATCATTGAATTGATTTCGATGTCAATACATGTATTAAATTCACAATCTCGGAGTTAATTTGTTCATAACTCCTACTAATTTATGCCATGATTAATAGGGATTATTTTTAAAATGTACATGTTCCAATGTTGAAGTGACTAATGGTGGTGGTGAAGCTTGATTATTATTAGAATCACTATTAATGGTATAAGCGTTTATACTGGTTTTTGAGCTAGTGTGGTGAGAAAATTCTCCCTGCAGACAGATGGAAGCCCCCTCAATTGGATTTCCTACAATTGAGACAGTTAAAACAAATGGTTCCCTATATTATAATCTATGTGTCCTATTTTCTTTTTTTATAGGTTGGAAGAAGAGAGAATAAATATTTGTGTACATGCTTTACCGTGAGCTTGTCCTGCAAAAACAATAAATTCTCTTCCTACTACTATCCAATGTTAGATAACAACAATCCTATCTAATAAACAAGGATAAAGATACCAAACAAGAGCTTAACAAAGTGGATATGAGAAATAGGCTAAGTTATCATTAAATTGGAAACATGAAACTTACAACCTGATCTGTGTTGTAGTCCCTACAAGTCTCCAAGACTTTAGTTCTCAAATACGCCTTATAAACAAGAGACTCACTTTGATATCCTTACTTTCAAGATCAAAATTTTGTTATCATATTCTCATTCTCCCCCTTCTCACTCTGAATAGCCCCGGTTATATAGGATCAGGAAGGTCTAACCACTTAGAGTAATTAGGGAATGTAGTTGAGGATAAGGGGGATAGGGTAAGATTTGTTTAATTCATGTTATCCTTATAGTTATGACCTCTCTCAAGATGTTCGAACCAAATCCGAGTGGAAACAAGAAGAAAAACCCAAGAATCACCCAGATCCTTCCTGAAACAATCCCTAGATCCATGGGATTTTGACTTATCTACAAGGATGCTCCCCCCAAGAGGAAGATAGGGAGTCTTGGATGCCCCCTTTGAACTGGAAAAGGAAGAGAGATGCCCCCACAAAGTGGGGAGTGGGGTTTCCTTGGTCAAACAAGGCTAAAATGACAAGGGAAAAGGTGGGTTTTTGACCTCCAAATAATGGTTTTTCTCCTCTAACTTCACAAGGGATCATGACATGTGATTTTTACATGGTGTCAAGGTCATAATACTTAGAAAAGTATGAAATTTAGGACATGACATTAAGTAATCATATTCCAATACAGTTGTGACACTTACAGGGTGAGATATCACAAATGTGACACTTAGAAAAGTGAAATGAAACACTTGCAACACTTGGTTGGGTGTGACAAAATGGTGTATAAAATATGCCCCCCAAAGTGTGAGGTGAGAAGAGAAAATGATGGCAAAAAAAATTGCAAAATTGTTTATGTCGAGGAACTAAATAAGGAAACATGTCAGAAGCTGCATAAAACCATCAATCAGTATACATATATCATCCCGAGGTAGGCATACCCATGCTCATGCAAAATGGACTCAAAGCATGGTCGTCAACCAATACATTGCAGATTCATGAGATTACTGATGAAGGATATGGCCATTGAACATACAATGTGGATCCATATCTTTGTGACTTGATCATAATGTAGCCACGATATTATACACAGTGGAGCTACAACATAACAGAACATAGCCATAGACCAATACAACGTGGATATATGTAATAGTATACAACAGAATAGCATGATTATCACATCGAAATTCAAAATATCCATCGTAGCCTGGGATAGGCACAGATGTGAAAGGAGTGCCACAAAAGGGTCCCAGGGTCTTCGTCTCCATATGAAACTTGGTATGATTCTAACCATGTAAATAAATGTGTTGAGATCGAACATGGTAGAAACCACTTGATTATCAGTCAATGATTGAAACCATTAACAAGTGTGAGGGAGATCACCAATGATGACAATGATTCCAAAGGTACTTCCAATACATTACAATGAGTGTGAATGAATGATTTGAATTTGAACACTCATGGAGTCATCCGATCAAGGGTCGATGATGTAAACCCATTGTCAAACACGAGGAAACCTACCATTGTGGCATGCAGGTTCCAAGTTACTAACCGGTTTCTAAGTCTAATTCTCGATTGATGTACTGAAGTCGACAGGAATAGGCTCATCGAAGGAGGGCCTCTATGTATCCCCCATCAATGCATGAAACAAATTTAGGATAGTGACGAATAGTGATGGATCAAACGAGTGTGAACTAAAATGAGGAATTGACACAAGGATGGTAATGTATGACACTGAAGAGGTTGAATTCCCTTGAACATTTAATGGTTTGACAGATGAATTGGAAGCATTGACTCAAGCATATGGACTAAAGATCGGATGTGATGAAAACCAAAGGTTCTCCTTAAAACAGTATGATGACACATAGGAAGGAAATGGCAGGGAGACAAGCAGATAACCCAAAATGGAGATAAGTTTCATGTTCAAGGGTGACAAAATATTTGCCAAAATGAGGAAAAAATTGGCCCACTTCTCAAATTTCCCCCCACCCAAATAGGCGAGTACCGCTTTATTTTTTAGCAAGCTTGAGGAGGATAAAAAATTATCATTCCCAAAAAGGGTCCTTCACTATTTATTTGTATGAGTCTAGAGAAGGAAAACATGATGGTCTTTTCATATTTTGAGAGTCTAAAAATATCTGATAAAGAAGACTCCACAATAAAAAAATTCATAAATTTAATCTCCAGGGCCCGAAAAAGTATAAAACGATACTTGGGAGAACTCTCCTAAGAAAGACATCCAGGGAATTATTTTTTTGTAAATAGTCTAATGAGACCTAAAAAGAGATAAATGACCGCTCAACATACATGCTTTCTAATTCATTTTAACAAGCATGAAAGACAACAAGATCACTTGGCAATCTTTTCAGTTTTGAGGAGTTCAAAAAGAGCTTAAAGCGTTCTCTGTAATGAGGTCCTTTTTTGTAAGGTAGTGTTTTCAAATATGAAAAAGAGATAAACCAAAAATCAAAAGACACCCTTTCTAATCCTTTTAATTTGGAAATATTTTCATGTTTATGGAGTCTGAAAAGAGCTTAAAGGAGACTCCAAAGAGGCTTTTTTTTCATATATCTTTTACGAGTCCGAAAAGTGATAAAAGTATACTTGGTAACCTATTCTCATCTATTAATGAGAATGATAAAGAACAAAGACTTAGATCGGTCTATAGAATACCATTATTCAATGATCAGAATGACCCCCAAGAGAGGATTGTTCCTAGCAGTGTGTCTCTCTAGAGGTAGTTTTACCCCAGCTAGATGGATGAATCTAGTGGCTTGATTCCAACATGATGTCTAGAGGCTAGAGACTTTCCCCCAAAGAATTGTTTCCTCCATAGACTCATCTTAGGTCCTTGATTAGATGTCCAGTTACTAATAGGAATATGTTCATCGGATGAAGAAGAAGAAAGAGAACTAATGGGTGGAGGAAAAGAAGGGTCAATTATTCGATCAAAAGGAAGACTCGACATCATCAAAGAGGGGTCAGGAGGATTCGAAATGGAAGAGATAGTATGAATGGCATGATAAATGGCCTCACTGGAACTAGGCACAACCCAACGATTTAAAGATCCAAGGGATTGGGGTGCCATGGATGAAATCATGTTAATCGGAGAGATCGGTTCGGTAAGGTTAGGGGCAGGAAAGGGGAAATTTCCCATAAGGGTAGAGTCTTTAAGAAGACTTACCCCTACACTATCATGCATCACTTGTGAATCTATTACTAACGGGACATTATTTATGCTAATGGGAGTAGAATGGGGTATGCAGTAGTTGAGCTGGTCAATTGTTACAATTTTCCCTTGATGAGGGAATTTCAATTTACAGAAGACTGAGGAAGGAACAACGGACATGGCGTAAAACCAACTATGACCAAGCAGTAAATTGTAATAAAGGGGCACATCAACCACTTCCACCTCTACTAAAATGGTTTTCCCCCTATCTCCACAGCTAACTAATTCAAGAGCCCATACAATTTGAAATCATGACCATCAAAATCTTTGAGGGTGTTGGGTAACTGGTTGAGACTAGGAGAGCCAACAACTTTCCAACATGATAATGACATGATGCATGTGGAAACTCCTTCATTAAAGATGGTACGATGGATGACTTGTCCACGAGAAATAGAGAAAATCTGAAAAGTGAGTTGGTGGGACAATCCCATTTTAAAGTGGTCTAGACTAAACATGATGACATTAGAAGTCTCAACATCTATGGATCCTATAGAAGACAACAGTGTGTTGCGTTGATTGGGATAGTTTTGTTGAACTTCGAGAGTCAAAATGGTGCAATGTGTTTGTGTCAAATCCTCAACAATATTATAATTCTAATATGCACAAGCACTAGGATTAAAATCCAACTTTCAAATTGTACCCTACAGTAGGCACAAAACTGAGTCAAGGGTGGGATTCTCTATCTAGNACAAACAAACCTTAAGACATAAAATTATTTATCTTTGGAGTTCATGGTCCATGCCTAGGGATTTAGGCCATCACACATGCCCTATGTGATATAACAATGGACATTTCAAATACATTTGTAACATGATCAAGTATGGTTCTCATGGTCTAAGGAATGGCCTAGGGTCTATATGACCTTGTACTTAATTTGTTCATATTTTCCATTTATCCTTATCCTCCACTTAACTATGACGATGTTTAGATGAAGGGGGTTTTTACAATCATGAAATTGCTTCAAGAGTCACATGATTTTATGGGAAATGGTTTTATTCGTTTGAAATAGAGCCATCACGCTTCTTTTTTTATTTTTTGAAGTCATTATGGAACCTCTTTTGAATTGGCTTATATAAAGCATTAAAGGATCTCCCAATAGTTCATCGAGGCTATTTTTAATATTCTCCCTTCAAAATTTCTGTGTCCCATGATGATCCATCAATCATTTTTTTATCTTTGAAATAACCCCTATGAACCATTAGGAACCTATTCCAAATTAAACCATTCAACTTTTAAATTTCCCAAATCAACTTTCATGCATCCATCCATTAACAAATTTAACATTTGGTAGTCATGTCTTTTGAAGGGAACCAAATGGGATTCATTGGATCATTTTTTACATATGGAAGTTTTATCTTTTAAAATATATGATACTTCATTAGGTGGGCTTTCATGTTTGGATGTTTCTCTTTTGAATCACCCTAATGTTCTATTAGGTGACTTTTTATCTTAAAAAAAAAAGACTTCCAAACTAGCTTTATAGTTCATTGATCCATTCAATAGATAAATGTAAAATGGTCCTAGTTTTCCATTCGTTATTTTAGGACGTTTTCAAATAGAGAACCTTTTCAAAACCACCCAATGGATCATCGACATCTATTAAATATCCCATCGAATGATCACATATTTGAATGCACTCAATAATTCATTGGGTTGCCTTTGACATCTTCATGAAAACTATTTTGAAGACTATGAATAGAATTCCATTAGGCGTCTTGCAAAGATATGCATTGAACATCATGTGAAACAACTTTATGGATCATTGAGTCACCTTTAAATGCATACATCAATCTTTCAAACTTTGTCTTTGAATCTACATCAAAGTGCACAAGGTTTTCCTATTTCCTTATGGATAGAATGTCTCATATAAATATCTCCCATATGCATCACATGGAATATTGTTAAAAAGTGGCCCACATTGAAAAGGTTGATTTCAATTATGCACTATTTGAGAGGCATGAGCCTACATATCTTACAATAATTTTTAAGTAATCAATCTGTAAGTGTGAGTAAAATCGCTTTATAATTTAAGAAACATGCATAGATGTTTTCTTCCTAACTTTCAGTATCATTAATGTTATCATGATTTCATCATTGAATTGATTTCGATGTCAATACATGTATTAAATTCACAATCTCGGAGTTAATTTGTTCATAACTCCTACTAATTTATGCCATGATTAATAGGGATTATTTTTAAAATGTACATGTTCCAATGTTGAAGTGACTAATGGTGGTGGTGAAGCTTGATTATTATTAGAATCACTATTAATGGTATAAGCGTTTATACTGGTTTTTGAGCTAGTGTGGTGAGAAAATTCTCCCTGCAGACAGATGGAAGCCCCCTCAATTGGATTTCCTACAATTGAGACAGTTAAAACAAATGGTTCCCTATATTATAATCTATGTGTCCTATTTTCTTTTTTTATAGGTTGGAAGAAGAGAGAATAAATATTTGTGTACATGCTTTACCGTGAGCTTGTCCTGCAAAAACAATAAATTCTCTTCCTACTACTATCCAATGTTAGATAACAACAATCCTATCTAATAAACAAGGATAAAGATACCAAACAAGAGCTTAACAAAGTGGATATGAGAAATAGGCTAAGTTATCATTAAATTGGAAACATGAAACTTACAACCTGATCTGTGTTGTAGTCCCTACAAGTCTCCAAGACTTTAGTTCTCAAATACGCCTTATAAACAAGAGACTCACTTTGATATCCTTACTTTCAAGATCAAAATTTTGTTATCATATTCTCATTCTCCCCCTTCTCACTCTGAATAGCCCCGGTTATATAGGATCAGGAAGGTCTAACCACTTAGAGTAATTAGGGAATGTAGTTGAGGATAAGGGGGATAGGGTAAGATTTGTTTAATTCATGTTATCCTTATAGTTATGACCTCTCTCAAGATGTTCGAACCAAATCCGAGTGGAAACAAGAAGAAAAACCCAAGAATCACCCAGATCCTTCCTGAAACAATCCCTAGATCCATGGGATTTTGACTTATCTACAAGGATGCTCCCCCCAAGAGGAAGATAGGGAGTCTTGGATGCCCCCTTTGAACTGGAAAAGGAAGAGAGATGCCCCCACAAAGTGGGGAGTGGGGTTTCCTTGGTCAAACAAGGCTAAAATGACAAGGGAAAAGGTGGGTTTTTGACCTCCAAATAATGGTTTTTCTCCTCTAACTTCACAAGGGATCATGACATGTGATTTTTACATGGTGTCAAGGTCATAATACTTAGAAAAGTATGAAATTTAGGACATGACATTAAGTAATCATATTCCAATACAGTTGTGACACTTACAGGGTGAGATATCACAAATGTGACACTTAGAAAAGTGAAATGAAACACTTGCAACACTTGGTTGGGTGTGACAAAATGGTGTATAAAATATGCCCCCCAAAGTGTGAGGTGAGAAGAGAAAATGATGGCAAAAAAAATTGCAAAATTGTTTATGTCGAGGAACTAAATAAGGAAACATGTCAGAAGCTGCATAAAACCATCAATCAGTATACATATATCATCCCGAGGTAGGCATACCCATGCTCATGCAAAATGGACTCAAAGCATGGTCGTCAACCAATACATTGCAGATTCATGAGATTACTGATGAAGGATATGGCCATTGAACATACAATGTGGATCCATATCTTTGTGACTTGATCATAATGTAGCCACGATATTATACACAGTGGAGCTACAACATAACAGAACATAGCCATAGACCAATACAACGTGGATATATGTAATAGTATACAACAGAATAGCATGATTATCACATCGAAATTCAAAATATCCATCGTAGCCTGGGATAGGCACAGATGTGAAAGGAGTGCCACAAAAGGGTCCCAGGGTCTTCGTCTCCATATGAAACTTGGTATGATTCTAACCATGTAAATAAATGTGTTGAGATCGAACATGGTAGAAACCACTTGATTATCAGTCAATGATTGAAACCATTAACAAGTGTGAGGGAGATCACCAATGATGACAATGATTCCAAAGGTACTTCCAATACATTACAATGAGTGTGAATGAATGATTTGAATTTGAACACTCATGGAGTCATCCGATCAAGGGTCGATGATGTAAACCCATTGTCAAACACGAGGAAACCTACCATTGTGGCATGCAGGTTCCAAGTTACTAACCGGTTTCTAAGTCTAATTCTCGATTGATGTACTGAAGTCGACAGGAATAGGCTCATCGAAGGAGGGCCTCTATGTATCCCCCATCAATGCATGAAACAAATTTAGGATAGTGACGAATAGTGATGGATCAAACGAGTGTGAACTAAAATGAGGAATTGACACAAGGATGGTAATGTATGACACTGAAGAGGTTGAATTCCCTTGAACATTTAATGGTTTGACAGATGAATTGGAAGCATTGACTCAAGCATATGGACTAAAGATCGGATGTGATGAAAACCAAAGGTTCTCCTTAAAACAGTATGATGACACATAGGAAGGAAATGGCAGGGAGACAAGCAGATAACCCAAAATGGAGATAAGTTTCATGTTCAAGGGTGACAAAATATTTGCCAAAATGAGGAAAAAATTGGCCCACTTCTCAAATTTCCCCCCACCCAAATAGGCGAGTACCGCTTTATTTTTTAGCAAGCTTGAGGAGGATAAAAAATTATCATTCCCAAAAAGGGTCCTTCACTATTTATTTGTATGAGTCTAGAGAAGGAAAACATGATGGTCTTTTCATATTTTGAGAGTCTAAAAATATCTGATAAAGAAGACTCCACAATAAAAAAATTCATAAATTTAATCTCCAGGGCCCGAAAAAGTATAAAACGATACTTGGGAGAACTCTCCTAAGAAAGACATCCAGGGAATTATTTTTTTGTAAATAGTCTAATGAGACCTAAAAAGAGATAAATGACCGCTCAACATACATGCTTTCTAATTCATTTTAACAAGCATGAAAGACAACAAGATCACTTGGCAATCTTTTCAGTTTTGAGGAGTTCAAAAAGAGCTTAAAGCGTTCTCTGTAATGAGGTCCTTTTTTGTAAGGTAGTGTTTTCAAATATGAAAAAGAGATAAACCAAAAATCAAAAGACACCCTTTCTAATCCTTTTAATTTGGAAATATTTTCATGTTTATGGAGTCTGAAAAGAGCTTAAAGGAGACTCCAAAGAGGCTTTTTTTTCATATATCTTTTACGAGTCCGAAAAGTGATAAAAGTATACTTGGTAACCTATTCTCATCTATTAATGAGAATGATAAAGAACAAAGACTTAGATCGGTCTATAGAATACCATTATTCAATGATCAGAATGACCCCCAAGAGAGGATTGTTCCTAGCAGTGTGTCTCTCTAGAGGTAGTTTTACCCCAGCTAGATGGATGAATCTAGTGGCTTGATTCCAACATGATGTCTAGAGGCTAGAGACTTTCCCCCAAAGAATTGTTTCCTCCATAGACTCATCTTAGGTCCTTGATTAGATGTCCAGTTACTAATAGGAATATGTTCATCGGATGAAGAAGAAGAAAGAGAACTAATGGGTGGAGGAAAAGAAGGGTCAATTATTCGATCAAAAGGAAGACTCGACATCATCAAAGAGGGGTCAGGAGGATTCGAAATGGAAGAGATAGTATGAATGGCATGATAAATGGCCTCACTGGAACTAGGCACAACCCAACGATTTAAAGATCCAAGGGATTGGGGTGCCATGGATGAAATCATGTTAATCGGAGAGATCGGTTCGGTAAGGTTAGGGGCAGGAAAGGGGAAATTTCCCATAAGGGTAGAGTCTTTAAGAAGACTTACCCCTACACTATCATGCATCACTTGTGAATCTATTACTAACGGGACATTATTTATGCTAATGGGAGTAGAATGGGGTATGCAGTAGTTGAGCTGGTCAATTGTTACAATTTTCCCTTGATGAGGGAATTTCAATGTACAGAAGACTGAGGAAGGAACAACGGACATGGCGTAAAACCAACTATGACCAAGTAGTAAATTGTAATCAAGGGGCACATCAACCACTTCCACCTCTACTAAAATGGTTTTCCCCCTATCTCCACAGCTAACTAATTCAAGAGCCCATACAATTTGAAATCATGACCATCAAAAGCTTTGAGGGTGTTGGGTAACTGGTTGAGACTAGGAGAGCCAACAACTTTCCAACATGATAATGACATGATGCATGTGGAAGCTCCTTCGTTAAAGATGGTACGATGGATGACTTGTCCACGAGAAATAGAGAAAATCTGAAAAGTGAGTTGGTGGGACAGTCCCATTTTAAAGTGGTCTAGACTAAACATGATGACATTAGAAGTCTCAACATCTATGGATCCTATAGAAGACAACAGTGTGTTGCATTGATTGGGATAGTTTTGTTGAACTTCGAGAGTCAACATGGTGCAATGTGTTTGTGTCAAATCCTCAACAATATTATAATTCTAATATGCACAAGCACTAGGATTAAAATCCAACTTTCAAATTGTACCCTACAGTGGGCACAAAACTGAGTCAAGGGTGGGATTCTCTATCTAGAGAGAACCAGAAAGAGGAGGAGAAACATATGAGGTGGAGGCTTTATCATTATCACCCCAGGAGTAGTTTTGTCTGGAACAGTGTCTTAATTCTTGGCCCTAGTTGTGAGGTCAATAGTCTTAAACATGAAAACTTGTTCAGGTTGATGGACACTAGAAGAAGCACCCCCTTGAGGAGGATGACCTGCATTGCCCTCTTAAAAGGGGAAATATTTTGGGAAACCATTTGTTGTTGTTAAGGAGGAAAGGGATTAGTCAAGACAACGGGTTGAGGTCCCCCTTTGATAAATTGATTGACTTCATCTCAGTGGGGACAATCCCATGTATAATGATCCTCTGCACAAATGAGGCAAGGATACTTCGTTTTCCATTTAGGCTTGTTCTCAGCATCTGAGTCAGGAGTTTTAGTGCCCTCCTCTTGGTTTGAATATTATTTATATTTATTCTTACTTTTCTTCTTACCTCCAGGTTGTTTGGATGAACTATATTGGACCCAGTTCACCTGGTAGGATGTCGTAGCAGGGGCAGTAGATTCGGTAGTGCCATCGGCAAGGGTGCCTTGGATAGGGTTGGATGGATTCTTCGATGGTCAAGGAGCGTGTAGAATTATATCGTAGAGAGTGTTGGACTGGGAATATACCAAGTCTAGGTATTGATCACAGCTAATGGCTTGCTCCTTGGTAACAACGCCTCCCATGGAAACATCTCGTGCAATAGGTGGTAGAAGAGACTTCATGAACCAATCTTCCAGTAGTTGGTCCGAAATAATGGCTTTGATGAGACGTCTATGCCTCCTCCATTCATGAATGTTATTGGAGATGTGGTTTGAGGTGGATTGTTTTAATGATGTCAGAAGCTCGGTACCGGTCTCATATTAGATTGGCAATTGGAAGTGAGCGAGAAAAACCTTGGTGAGGGAACTAAAGTCACTGAAAGAGTATTGTGTCAACTCAATGTATAATTTTGTCGTTGAACCCATAAGAGTTCATTGGAAAATTCATAACTTGATGGAATCATCCATCAAGGAGTTGGAGGAACACCATAGATTCAAAGCCATAACATGGTTATTAGGGTCTTCTCTGGGCTTACCATCGAATTTGTTAAAATAATGTAACTGCAAAGTGTATTCTTATTATTATTTGATGTATTATTCATTGGATCAATCCCCATTGTGGATTGATCATGTCGGTTATTATAAAGGACCAAATCCCCTTTTGTGGATTGGTCAAAAGATAATTGTAATAGGTAGAATAAGAAGTCGGCCCCATAAGATATTAAAGAGGCCCCAAAATATAATAAAGGTGGTTTTAACCACCCAGTTGGAGAAGTCATCCCTGCCAGTGAAGAGACACTTCACACGTGTCAGTCTTGTATAAATAAAGAGGCTAGCACCTCACTTAGACACACAATTCACTTGCTCATTGAGAGACAAGTTTTGGATCTGCAG
>JZKD02S1984700.1:24057-38146 GCA_000966675.3 Picea glauca
GGGGGGGCAACTGAATTATTGCCTCAACCTTGAGAGGATCGACCATGATCCCCATTGTTAACACTATGAAACCTAACAAAAGTCCTGACGTTACACAGAAGCTGCACTTGTTTGGATTCAAGCGAATCTGAAAGTAGCGACAATGCTCAAAGATAAGTCGAAGGTGTGTGGGATGATCCGTTCTCTTGCGAGATAGAGATGCTAAATCATCTAAATAAGCCTCGACTATATGCTTGAGGTCATGGAAAGAAAAATACATGGCCCGCTAAAAGGTTTCTCCATCATTTTTAAGACAAAAATGCATCTTACGATACACGAATGTACCCCAAGGAAAAATGAATGCCATTTTGTGTTGGTCTTCGAGTTTGATTTGTATTTGATTATATCCCAAAAAACTGTTCATGAAAGAAAATGCCTTGCACCCAACACATTCATCAATGATCTGGTCGATGAATGGTGTGGGAAAATTATCTTTGGGACATGCCTTGTTCAAATCATGGAAGTCGATACATACACAAATCGTGCCTTGTTTTTTATTGACCGGCACAGGATTTGACACCCATTGGGTCAAATGGATAGGATAGATAAAACTTACCTTTAGCAATTTCTCAACCTCAATCTTAATGGTTGCTGCTTTCCTAGGATTAACTAAATAAAGCTTCTACTGAACAGGCTTGGCATCAAGATATGTTGTTTCGACTATTTTTGGATTGATACCTAGCATTTCCTCATAAGAACAGGAAAAAACGTCACGAAATTCTTTAAAAAGATTCATATAGAGTTGAATCTCTCTGGGGGAGCAGTAAGCTCCAATGAAAACATTCTCCACGATGCCAGGGTTTCAGGAGATATTGATTGGTATGGCTTCAGCGATGGTTGCCATATTACCCTCAGCATAAACTTCATGGGTAGCTAAGAGATTAATAGGACAAGACCGATCTCCTGTCATAGTCACAGTGAATTCTCCTGCATTGATTCAGCTTAACTCTAGGAGGAAGTATGATCTGTGATGAAGATCTTCCCAAGGTTTGTCTGGACTAGTCATTGCTTCAATTATTGCTTCGTTTGAGGGCAATACCAAGTCTAACAAATCGGTGTTAGTGAGAGAACCTTGAGCCCAAATAGGCTCTAGAAGTGGATCAAACTCTTGTGCTGGAGTTGGATCAGTGTTAGCTGAAGCTTGCTGGACTAAAGAGTACGCTACTTCAGCTGCGAACAAGGGCATGGACATGCTCGGGTTCCCTATCCCATCCATCGTGGCCGATGGGGAAGGAAGTATCCATGGATCGTTGAATTAAGTCATGCAGAATGACAAAACTTGTAAAATCTCAACTTTATGGTGATTGGATATAAACTTGATATCGCCTTGAGGGGGCGAGTAATCGAAGGTACCCATCAAAGATGGGTACAAACCAACCCCTAAGTTGATGACACCTAGTTGAGTATTATCAATCATTGGGACCGTGGATGCCCCCAATGCAGGGTTAGGTCTAAAGAAAGAAAATTGATTGATGGTCACAATTTGACCCTCATGTGGAAACAAAAAGACCCAGAAAATTGTAGCAACCACAGCTTGCATGGAATAATTCCAACTCCTTCCTAATGAGATTATAGTCGAGGGGTGCATCGACTACCTCTACTTCGACACACACGGTCTTCCCTCCTAACTGCATGGGAAAAGAAGGAAGGATACCATGTGGTAAGAACGAACAACCATCGAAAGCGGTGAGGAGAGTAGGTGATGGAGACAAAATGGGCTGGCCAATGATCTTCTAACATGCCAATGACATAACGCATGTCGAGGCACCCTCATCAACCACTGTGTGGAAGATATTCCGAGTAAAAGTTTTCTTGGGATAAGCCACTAATATCTGAAACACTATGTGGTAAGGCATATGAGGTTTTAAGTCAATTGTATCCAGCATGATTGTACCCAGATTACAAGTCTCGGTAGATCCTAAAGCGGTTAACAAGAATTTCCTCTGGGAAGGGCAGCTTTGGAGGACCTCCAAAGCAAATATCGCACAAGGGGTTTGTGATAAATCTTCCACCACAGAGTAGTTCTGGGCGGCCCTTGAATTTGGGTTATGAGAAGATTTTTTGAATGCACCTTTGGGAATGCGTGTCATTGTTTCACCCAATGTATTCTCAATCTATAGAGGAAGATATGGGATTTCAACTTCTTTACCCTTCTTAGAAGTGCTTGGTTTATTATATTCATGTGCTCTAGTCGATATAAAAGCATCACTCCTCACCATATATACGTTCGTGGATGCGGGGTTGTTCGATGGTGGAGGAGGTCCTTGGCTACCCCCTTTTGTGCTTATAGAGGCCTATGTTAGATTTTTCCCATGTTGGAATGGATTAGTTAACACAACAGGCTATTGTTGTGTCACAAAATTTTGGGCCTCTGCAAGCCGGGGACAAAGGTGGGTCGGGTGGTCCTCCGCGCACAGGTTGCATGGATACCTCGCCTTCCATTTCTCAGTATTTCCCCCGCCAGCATTATCGGTGGGTTTCTTATCCCCCTTACCCTTCTTTTGTTGTTTTTTCTTTCCTTTAGGCTACTGAGTGGCCTTTGGATTAGTCAATTTCACTGTGTGTACATCCAATGTTTTGGTAGGGGGAGCAACCAAAGTAGTAGTTTGGCTGGTTGCTGAGTGTTGTATAGACAATTGTTGTAACTGATTCGTTAGTTTCTCAACGAGCTTTGCTTGTGCTGAACCAAAAATACCATTGGCATGTGGTCCAATTCTCTATCTGGTTTTATCAAGTATTGAGCGTGGTGTATCTGGAAAGATCTCATATAATAAACCAGACTGAGAATAGATTAGCTCAAGTTGTTGATCTCTCATGATGGCATCTTCTTCAGAAAATACTCCTGGCATCGCGACGTCTTTGGACAATTGTGGGATCAAAGACTTAAGAAACCACGCGAGCAAGAATGCTGGTGGGACTGGTACCTTAATTAAACTCTTTTGGCATCTCCATTCTTGGATGTGATCAGAGATATGGTCTGCTTTTATCTGTGAAAAATTGGCCAACAATTTTGTGCCAGCATCGTATCTCATAGGTAACTGGAAATGGTTTAGGCCAATTCACTGAAGGAAGAGTATCTTGAGCAGTCGAGCTCAATGTACCATTTTGCGGCACTCCCAATGAGAGTACGTTGAAACAATCGCAATTGTACAAAGTCATCTTTCAACGAGATAGATGAGCACCAAAGATGGAAGGTAGTCACATGATCTCCTGGATCTTCGTTAGGCTTGGATTTGAAATTTGGAATGTCCAAAGGAAACTTCGTCGGCATAGGAGGCCAATGCGGATTGTGACAGATAGGGTCATTCAACAACCTTGTCAATTCTGGCAAATGCAAATTTGCCAAGAAAGGTAGTGGGTTGTTGGTGATAACCTGGGAAATCCCCCTACGAACTAGCAAATAGGGTTATAGTATGCATGCAAATATGACCAAAAGAAACCTACTTTCTACCTTCGTGCCAGACTTAATCCCCATTTCTTTTCAGCAAATACATGGTAAGACCAACATACCTTGTTCCAGATGTTTGATGTCTATCCTTCTTCACGCTTAATCGCTCATTAGCAACTCTCCTCCCAAGGTTGACCTACATACAAAACATGCAACAAACTACACATGCATTTTACCTACAGACTAATGGGTTAGAGATTCAAACATATATTTATTGAATTATGAAGAACTCGTATAGTGGGATGGGAAAAGTATTTCTTTACTATTAAATTTAATGAATAAACTTACAATGTCGAGACCTACCACTTCTCTGCAAATCTTGATCCTGGGATCCTCTTCAAATGTCCTCCAACTTCTTTTCTTTGTATCTCTTCTTGCACAAGGATGGCTAAAGGGTTGAGACAATGGGAATGTGCGATTGGGTAGAGTTTCTTTACTCTATTTATTCTCTTCCAAATGGGACCCCTAACCCTTCTTTTATAGGATAGAAGAAGATAGGTATTTGGATGAACCCTTGGCCATGCAAGGCTGAGAGTTTCAGTTAACTCACCCAAAGTTGTGTGTTCCTTCGGCAACTTTCCTTTTTTCATGCTTTTGTCAGTCCACACAGGCTGTTTTAGGTCATCTAGTGTGTACACGCATGCAGTAATGGAGTAAGGCGCATGGGCCCTTATAAAATAGGTTTTTTAAAGAGTTTTTCAGCAGTTCTTTGGCAAAGAAGGGATCTGAGATGGCTTGATGCTAGGTAAGCGTGTATGGTGCAAATTAGGGTTATAACAACAATACTCACTCACATCAACAATACAACTAGATCAACATCAATATTGTACCAACCCGACCCAAGTCCTTTAGACCTTTATTTATACATTACAATAGTTCACCGACAACCTTAGGCCGAAACCTAGGTGTCCAAAACCCTAGATACCAAAACCCTAGGTGTCTAAAACCCTAAGTCAACTTGACCCATATTTTTAGGGCTTCGCTAGCCTATCTTTCCTTTCTTCTTGCGTAGTGCTCCAAATATTCCAATGGTGGATTTTTCTGCTTGCTGACATGTCCATGATCCTTCTTCCTTGCTTATCTATCATCCCCGATCTCCTCATCCAACGGATTTCTTTCTCGGGCTTTGCTCCATATTTTATGCTCTTTTGTTCACTTCAAACCAATAATAGTCACCATGTCTTCCAAGAAGTTCACATTCTCCCTTTTATTCCTTGATTCTTCACATACTTCCATAACCAAGGGCCAATAGGCCCCCAACACTCACCTATGACTCGCCTCGAGGCACTTCATATCTAAGCTTCCTGTTTTACTTAGATTCCTGACTGCGCAGTGCAGCCTCCGCTTTCTTCTCCATGCCTTCTTCTTCTTTATTCTTTGTGCAGACTGTATTTTCTGTGTCTGGTACCCAGTTTCACCTGCACTTGGTACCTGAAATATTTTATTCATTCTTTCACTAAGAGCTGTGGGGAAGGTGGTTGTCATAATACAAATTTAGCCAACTCCCATTCACTAATCCTTCCTTCCACTCCCCATTCAAAGTCTTCAATTTCACAACTCCTCCCTTCATAACATGAGCGATCTCATATGGCCCTAGCCAATGCGTTCTAAACTTCCTAGGATGTTTCATGAACTTGTTGTCATATACTAGTACTAGATCAACTTGTTTGAATGCCTTCTTCTTGATGTGCCTATCATGATAGGGCTTCTCTCTTTCCTTCTAAACCTGCTAATGAAATCCTACAATGAATCTGTCTTCTTCCAATTCAACAAACTGTGCAAGCCTCTCTTGAATAGTGCCAGGGTCATCCATACCTGTAAAGGCAACAATTCTTAGGCTTGGTACCATATATTCCATTGGAACAACAACTTCAAGACCATATACCAACTTGAAGGGGGTCTTCATTGTCAGCTTCTTGCAAGTGGTTCTATAGGTCCATAATACTACTAGTACTCTAAAATCCCAATCATCCCTGTTCACACTGCAAATCTTCATGAGCGTTGTCTCCAAAATCTTGTTGAATGCTTCGACTGTCTCATTTTCTTGTGGATGGTATGATGTGATCTTCTGATGGTGGGCTGTAAATTCTTCGTTAAGGCTTCAACTGTCTTATTTATGAAATGTATTCCTTGATCACTCATAAGGATATTTGGGAATCCAAACCTGGTTATGATGTCATCAAATATGAAGCGCGAAACTGTAGTTGCACTACAGTCCTTGACTGCTCTTTCTTCGGCCCATCTAGTCAAGTATTATGTTGTTGTAATTATGTACCTTGCTCCTGTATGCTTTCTTGGTGGATTTTCAGCTGCAGTGCTAATAGAATTTCATCTCTTCTGTATGGTTTCCCAACTTTTTGGCATACATCATAGGCTCTGGAATAGTCTTTAGCATCTCTGTGTAAGGTAGGACACCAAAGACCAACTCTAAGAACCTTCTGCATAGTTTCTTTTCCTGCATAATGTCCTCATACGATGCCTTCATGAGCTTCTGCAAGGATCAACGGTTGTTCTGCCTCCATAACACACCTTCTGAATATCTCATCAAGTCCCATCTTGTATAGATGTCCGACTATAAGTGAGAAATCTACAACGTGCACTACTAGTTGTTTCTTTTGAGGAATTGTGTACTCACTAGGTTCCATTCCTGTTGATAGGAGCTGGAATATCTCTGCGAAGTGGTCATCAATATTTCTAATGGCCAATATCTATGCATCCAACAATGCATCCTCTAAACTGGTCGACTCTTCTCCATGTTCCAACCTTGATAAGTGGTCAGGACCCTTGTTCATTCTCCCTGGATTTACTACGATCTCAAAATCATATTCTTGAAACAACAAAAACCATATGCATATCCTTCCCTGCAACACTGGCTTGCTGACTAGGTATTTCAGTACGGAGTGATCAATAAACATTTTAAAGTGTCTTCCAAACAAGTAGTGGCGAAATATCTGCAATACATACACCATGGCCAATCCTTCTCTTTCAGTAGTGGTATAATTAATCTCAGTTGTAGATAGCTTCCTACTAGAAAAGGCTAACGGGTGATCAATATCTTCTTCTTCTGGTTGTGCTAACACAACTCCTAAAGCAATGGAAGATGCATTGACATGCACATGAAACTCCTTGGTCCAATCTAGGAAAACTAGAATGGGCGCAATAACCATTTTATGTTTTAGTGTGTCAATGCTCTGCTAGCATTCCTCTGTCCAATTAAACTGACAATCCTTCTTCAATAAATTCTCCATGGGTGTTGTAATCTGAGCATATCCCTTAATAAACTTTTTTTAATATCCTATGTGTCCCAGTGCAGTGCACAACTGTTTGACTGAAGTGGAAGGTGGGAAATAAACTATAATGGAAATCTTGGATGGATCTACCAGCAATCCTTTCTTACATAGAATATGACCTAACAACATTGCAAATGGTGAAAAGAAAATACATTTCTTTGTGGTCAAAGCAATTTGACACTGCCTACATTTATCCAACATTAGCCTTAGACATTCAATATGATTTTTCAATAAGGTAAAAACAATCCAATCATCAAAATATGCTTCTAAAAATTTATGCAGAAATTCCTCGAATGCTTCGACCACCACCCTAGAAAAGATGGCTGGGGAATTCTTCAATCTGAATGGCATCACTATATGTTGGTAGGATCCCCATTCTATGGAAAATGGGGTGTTATGGTGATCTTCCTTGGCAATTCGGATCTGATGGTATCCTGAAAATCTGTCTGTAAAGGAATATACTTCCTGGCCTCCCACATTATCTAACACTTCGTCAGTGAATGGTGTAAGGAAGGGGTCATGAAAAAAAACATCATTCATCTTCCTGAGATCTACGCATATCCTTACCTCTCCTATTTTCTTATCTTGCACCACCATAGGGCTAATCCACTCTGACTCTTCGATAGGCTCTATAATTCCTACTTCCAACATTCTGTCGATCTCAATTTTCACTTTCTCCTTATATTTAGGGTTCATTCTGTAAGGTCTCTGTTTAACTAGTCTTGCATCTATCTTTAAAGGAATCCTCATCTCTCCCATAGGTCCTTTAATGCCCTTCATATCAGTGAACTTGGTTGGAAACAAGTCCTGATATTCATGCAGTAACTCTATAGTTTTATCAATGGTAGCAACATCCCAATAATCTCCAACGTTTGCAAACTTTGGTGTTTTCTCTGTTCCAATATTGAATTTATTAATATTGATTAGATGCCCAATGAATGGCTGGTCCTTCCACATCTCTCTGGCCCTCTATTTCTGCCATGTTCACTTTCCTGGGATCATATTCTTCATCGACATTGATGTTGTAGCAACCCTGCAATTTCTGGAGAGGCGCAGTCCATTCATCCTCTTATTGTTCCAAAGGAAGGCTAGATTCCTCCTCAAATACTTTCTGTCTCACAATCTATAATGCTTGATCTATTGAGGGATATTGAATTTCAAATAAGAAGGTAGTTACAAAATTCTGAGTCACACCTTTCCAATCTGTAGTGATGAGGTGCAGTTCTTCCTGGAGGTACCAGTTGATAGGTGTCGTGTCCACCATGTTGATGAATTTGTGTACCCACTGCTCTTGAGGAATGTTGCTCTAGGATTCCTCACAACTTCACACATGGTCCTTTGGGCAGCTTCGACCTGTGTCACGAACTTCGCAACCTTCTACTTATGACAAGAACCGCGCTGTCATCAAGGTGTGACATTGTATCCAATTTGTGATGCTATGTTTATGTGTCCCCCACCATCTTGTTGGTGTGGATTTCAAGGTCTCATCCATTGCCAATAATCTATGTTTTATTGGTACACTTTCTTCAAATTTCACCAAGAATGTTTCTAAGGGATTCATACCATCAAATGTGGGTAAGTTACTTACTATTGTGCTGATCCAATGAACTTCTCTGGTTAATCTAGCACATCTTCTTGTAGATACTTCATACATCTTATTTTTCCAGTTCTCTAGTGCTTCTTCTGAGCTTGATGAACATGCGCTATCACTTTGCCAATTTAATTTTCCATCGACTGTGGGATTAATGTAATCCTGCTATCTAGCTGTTAGCTTATATATATTTTCTAGTGAATATGCATGGTCTTCTTCCTTGATAGGTTCTGTGTACCGCTGACCTTAATTTGGATCTAAAGGTGCGATGAACCTAAGAACATCTCTTTCAAAAGTCATATATCTTTTATTTAAATCAACAACAATAGAGTTATTGAAGGCCCAATAAATTCCTAACAGCACGGGGTAAGCACAACTATCATCAACTATTTCAATTACTTCAAAATCTGCAAATGTTCTTACTCCATCAATGTCCATAGGGACATGCTCCAATTGTCCAAATGGGCTGACAACTTGTTGGTTAGCCATCTTAAGCCTGATAGGGGAATAGATCAACTTCGGTTTTCCCATCAATGCCTAGGTTTTCTTTGTCATGACATTGACCTCCGACCCTAAGTCGAGGACTACGTAGTCTATCTCATACTCTCCTATTTGAGAATTCAAATGTAATTCCTTATTTTTCCTTCTCTTCTTACCAATTTGGTGTACTTCCCTATCTAGTAAGGGGTCTATCTTTCCTAGCTCATATTGTCTGATTAGATTTTTTAATTCTTGTACATCGCTTTCGTCTTGAACCAACTGAATACAAGTATATAAAAATCCCATGAGATTTCTTACCTCTTTTCCTTCTTTTGGTGAAGCAAACTGATTAAATGTCGGAGGCATTCCATATTCTCTCAGTTCTAGTCTTGTCTTTGATGCAGATCCTTGGTCTCCTCTAAATTCTTTTCTGGCTTCCTCAAACATTTGTCTTTCTTTCTTTGCATCAAACATTTGTGTCTTCTTTGTAGCTTTCCTGATCCCTGAGTCTTCTGTAATCTTCCCTTGGGTTATTCTGTCATCTCCTGTGACAATGCCTCCTCTTGTTATAACAACGACTCTAGGGTATTCTCCACAAGGCTCAGCATATATTAGTTTCACTTGAGAGTTCTGCTGAGGTGCTCATCTTTCTTGAAGCTTAGCTAGCGGCACAGAACAATCTTCAATAACATGGTCAAATGAGCTACAATAGTTGCAAGTGGTACAAGGGTTATGAAAATCCCTTGCAAGGTGTCCTGGTTGTGCACAATTATAACAGATGATATGTCCTTGGCCTCGACCCATTCCTCCTCTTCATCCTCTTCCTCTGAATCCACCACGAGGACTGAAGTTTCCTCTCCCAGGAGAGTTATACTATGTAGTGTTTCCTTTTTGTTGTACTTTGCCTTGAATCTTATATATGTCTATTGACATTTCATGCATGAGATCATAATATCTACAATCCCTATCATCATGTCCTACGGACTTACAGAATGTACAGTACAAATTTGTAGGTGTATGAACATACTTTTTCATATAATATCACTCACCAAGGTGATGTCTGTTTCTGCATACCTCGCACCAAGGTAAGCTGACTTGCTTCAAAGGGCTCAAAGCTCTAGAAGCCAAGTATTCATTGAATAGGGGACAATGTTCCTTGTCATGACCTTCTGATCTGTATCTAACACACCATATGTCTTCTCTTTTATATTTTCCCTTATCTTTATTCATATCTTCAATCTGCAGAGAAAAACTAGTTAGTTGACTTAGGATATGACTCATACCTGAGATGGATTCTCCCATAGGGGCTGATTCTAGTTTCATGGTGATCTCCAATGCATCAACCTGCGAATAAATCTTTTGTTGCATCAGGGGAACTTTGATCTGTGGTAGAAGGACAACAATGAACTATTCCTTGTTCTGTTCGTCTAGGATATGAAAAGTCAATCAACCTGTTAAGGTCTTGAATCTCTTATCGAACTCCCAAATAGTTTCAACCACCTTCTGCTTGATCTCTTTCAGCTCTGTAATACATTGTGACTCTGACTTGGGTTTCTTAAAATTTGCAATCAGCGCATTATTGATCTGATTCAATGGCTTAGGCTGTGTAATTCCTTGGACAATTTTCATGTACCAACTCAGTGCGCGATCTCTAAGAGTTGTACTGAACCGATTTCTTTTGACAGCTTCATCTGTGACATTCTTAATGTTCCATATGGATTCACATAGGAACCAATGTTGATTAGGATCTTCAGATCCATCTCCCCTAAAGATAGGGAGTCTCATCTCATCTACCATATATCTTCCTCAGGTTCTTAACTAAATATGTGGTGGACTACTATTGACAGTGCTCTGGACGCTCTGGTGATTGGGATTACTCTGGTTTCTTAATATTGAATCAATGGGAAGGATAACAGTACTTACTTCAATGGTTTTCGCAATTTCTGAGGTTTCAGGTTCTCTTCGACGAAGCTCTTCATCTTCTCCTTCCTCTTCCCTAGCGGGTTCTGAATGTTCTTTTTCTTTCAGATCTGCCTCTTCTCCACTATAGAAACCCTCATCCTCATAGTTATGCTTAAACAAGTTTGCAAGGTGGACTTCTTGAAACACTCTCCCACTGCACGTATGTCTAGCTTCTGTGTCACTGTCACTGTCTGAATTCTTGAACATTAGACTTTCTTGATCCAACCAATCTATTCTATCTTCAAGATATTCTTCTCATGCAATAGCATCTTGATTCTCAGCTTCAGAAAATGCAAAAATTTTCGTCTGGGTCCCTTAAATAAATATCTCTCGGCTTGGATGTATGATTCTACTCTATCAACAATGAAATCTATGATTTACCCTCCAATGGTGCTATAGAACCAGTGATCTACTGCTCGTGATACATTTTTATCAACTCTTTTGACCTTCTTGATCAGCTTCGACGTCTAAACCACAAGAGATCTAGATCAGATCTCAAACTGGGTATCTGCTAATCTAGCTAGCCACTCATATATCTCTTGATGGATTCCTCCAAATAATATTTCATGTATATCGGTAAAGATATATTTCTCCAACCAATCTTCTGAACTAATATTAGGGTTCTTGTTCTGGGCTTCAGCGAAGTCCTTTTCTTGATCTTCTATCCACTTTTGAATCTATATCTTCGATGGAAACCACCTTGACATTCCCGCAAGAAGATTCTTGTCCTGACAACCGAACCATTTGTTGGCACAGGGGCAGATCCAGGGTTCATCTCCAAGAGCACACCAATAAGCCCTAACTACTTACCCTTTCAGAAACACCTATGAAGTAGATGCAGTCTCACCCGAAGCAGTTATGAGGGGTTTGCAGGACAAAGATGTCTACAACCAAAGGGAATATCAAGTGGATATAACACAAGAACATCACAATTTTCATATATCACTTATCATCTTAGATCGATTATGCACATCTACTATCAGATCTAACACAATAATGAAATCAAATTATATCAATGACATAGACAGAATATCAATCACACACCACAAAAAATATATGTGGTTCACCCTCTCTCTAGGGCTACATCCACAAACCTGTGCTATGATATATTAAGGTAAAGCATATATTTCTTGTATGCGCTCTTAACTAGCAGATCTCTTCTCTTCTCCTCTCTTTCTCTCCCCTCCCTACACACCCAACTGTAGGGTTGATCTTTGCACCCAGTTGAAGATCCTACAATACCAGAAGGCTCTCCCTCTTATCACTTCTCTCTCTCGATACAATACTCACTCACATCAACAATACAACTAGATCAACAACAATATCATACCAACCCAAAGTACTAACCCAACCCAGGTCCTTGAAGATTTATTTTTATGTTACAATAGTTCACTGACAGCCTTAGGCCAAAACCTAGGTGTCAAAAACCCTAGATACCAAAACCCTAGGTGTCTAAAACCCTAGGTCAACTTGACCCATATTTTCAGGGCTTCGCCAACCTGTCTTTCCTTTCTTCTCGTGTGGTGATCCAAAGAATCCAACGGTGGCTTTTTCCACTTGCTGACATGTCCACGATCCTTATTCCTTGTTTATCTGTCATCCTCGATCTCCTCATCCAACTGCTTTATTTCTTGGGATTCACTCCATCTTTTCTTCTTTTTTGTTCACTTCAACCCAATAACAGTCACTGTGTCTTCCGCAAAGTTCACATTCTCCCTTTTCTTCCTTGATTATTAACATACTTCCATAACCAAGGGCCAACAATTCTGCTAGTTTTGAGCCCTTTGAAAATGGTCTTTGAGTTCCTTTAGTATGTATTGACTTTCTTGTATCCATTATTTCACTATAGGTTCACTGCTATCTCCAAACACAATCTCAATAAATGTAAGGGGATCATAAATGTATAAATATTTGAAAGGAGACATACCAATAGACATGTGATGAGTAGTGTTGTAGTAGTTGTTAGCACTCTGTAATTTGCCCAAGGCTGAAAGGCAATCACAGAGGCAACATCAAAACTGCTTCGAGTCTTGGATCTAGCCCTCCAAGAATCAGAGAGGGATCTCTCTGTCTGATATAGCTTTGTTTGAGGAGATATTAGGCTAGTTAATGAAAACAATGTGCTCTGTTGTAAAAAGGGTTTATAAATTGGTTGAGACAGTTTACACATCCATTGGGCTATGGGGTCTGCAATTAATTAGGAATGAAATACAGCCATAAACGAGGTAGGATGACTTCCATAGGGCGAGATAATACACTCACTGGATCTTTTTCATCTTAAATGATGGACAGAGGAAAGGGTGAGAAGGATGAATTCGACTAAGAAGCAATCAAGAATTCCTTAATCGAAAACATCAGAAGATAAACATTTAAATCTTCAAGAATCGGAATCAGGGTATCAGAGATAAATCCTGAGACATAACACTATTCATAAAGATTAGATTCAGGGAACAAATTGGTTACAGAGCAAGAAAACATTTAACTAAGAAAATCACATCACCAGTGAACATACGCAAGAATCCTGTCAAGTGCCCTCCTTTCATTAATGGCAGATCTATTAAAAAAGTTATAGCTTGATAGCCACAGGGCATGAAGATCCAACCTTTTTACATTAAAATCATCCCAATAAATAATATAGATCTTCTCCTCAAGTTCCGAGAGTCGTTTCAACTTCCTCGGCCAAAAATAGCCACCACTCCCAGAAAATTCGGAGTTTTCTGCCATAAAAAATGGACCGTTTTTCTGCAAAACAGGGGTCCGATAAGACGTGATTCTTTCTTCAATGATGACACCTGGGAGAAAAATGAAATATTTTATTGTATATGAGCATGTTCTGGACAAAAACCTCTTTCGGTTTCGCAAAATTTGTCCCCAGCTGGCCGTGACAGCTTCTGAAAGATCGGGACTGAAACAGAAAATTTAAAATATGGAAAAATAGGTCTCGAAGATGTCTTTGAATATCACTTCTCGTGACCCCGTTGAAAAAAATGAAAGAGGTTTTTGTTCCTCAGCCCGTTCTGAGAAAACACCTCTCTTGGATTTTAAAAATTCGTCTCCGTTTTCCCAGAATCTCCTCCGGAAGAAGACATGGTAACATAGGCAAAAATGGCAAAAATTTGGGAAAAATGGTTTTTGGCGGGAAAACGGTATTCCGGACCCCCCCCCCCCTTGTTAAATGTCGAACGCCCAGGGGGGTCCGGAATTGAACCTGGTTCGTTGATTTAGTTGGGAAATTGTGGGTCGTTTAGATTTTCCTGAATTTTAATTCAAATTCCGGAC
>JZKD02S1984711.1:18372-33032 GCA_000966675.3 Picea glauca
CAAGACCAAATAAATCAAATGATCACCAATTAATTTAAAATACACACAATGATCTTCTTTGCTTCTTGTGAAGCCAAGTCCCAGCATATAAGTATCAAATTTTTGATACCACATCTTTGGTGATTGTTTTAAACCATACAAGGACTTTTTTAGCTTGCATACCAGCTCCTTCTTTCCCTTCACAACAAAACCTTCTGGCTGCTTCATATAGATTTCTTCTTGTAGATCCCCATGTAGGAATGTTGTCTTCACATCCATATGTTCTACTTCGAAATCAAATGCAGTCGCAACAGATAACAAAAATCTTATAGAAGTTAACTTGACAACAAGAGAAAAAATCTCACCAAAATCAATCCCCTCAACCTGGGAACAACCGTTTTCTACTAACCGAGCTTTGTATTTCTTCACTTTTCCTTCTGCATTCAACTTCTTTTTAAATACCCATTTGTTGCCAATGGGATTTCTTGCAGTCGACAACTCCACTAGATCCCAAGCCTCATTCTTATCCAAGGCTGCCATTTCTTCGTCCATGGCCTTTCTCCAGAGATTTCCATCCTCTGAATCCACTGCCTCCCTGACAGTTCTAGGATCATCATCAATAATAAACAAAGAAAAATTTGAACATAAATCAGATGGAGCATACCTTTCCGGTAGCTTTCTTTCTCGAACCGATCTCCTCAATACTGGAGTATGATGATCTTATTCTTTTGATTCTTGTTTTTTTGTAGAGTGTGATTCATCATCCTTTAAATCAAACTCTATTTTCTCTCGTTCTTTCTTGGTAGGACTTCCTGTTTAACAACATCCTTCATTTATCTAAATACCACATCTCAGTTATACACTACCTTCTTAGTTTCTGGGTTCCAAAGCTTATAACCTATGAGACCATCATTATATCCAATAGAGATACACTTTTCAGCCTTCTTATATAGCTTACTCATGTTTTCCTTTGGAACATGAACATATGCATCATAGCCAAATACCTTGAGATGTGTGAGAGAAGGTTTCTTACCAGTACATACCTCTTGTGGAGTCTTGTCATCTAGTGTTGATGAGGGTGATCTGTTGACCAGGTAACATGCAGTATCCACTGCCTTTGCCCAGAATTCTTGCCCTAACCCGACACCACTAAGCATGCACCTTTCTTTTTCCATCATCGTCCTATTCATCATTTATGCAGCTCCATTCTGTCGAGGTGTCTATGGAGTAGTCTTCTGCCTTGCTATACCACACTTCTTACAAAATTCTTCAAATTCATTCTCGCAAAATTCTCCACCATTATCTGGCCTCAACACCTTAATTCCTTTCTCTCTTTGATTCTCAACAAGAGCCTTAAACTCTTTAAACCTGTCAAAGACTTCATATTTCTTCCCGAGGAAATATATCCAAGTATTCCTTGAGAAGTCATCTATAAATGAGACATAGTACATAGATTTTCCCAATGATGGGATCGACATAGGTCCAAAAACATCACTGTGAACTAACTGTAAAATTTCTTCTTCCCTAATTGCATTAGAGGGGAATCTTACCCAATTCTGCTTTCCATATACACAATGTTCACAAAAATCAAAATCCAGAGAGCACATATCTTCAACCATATCTTCACCGTGTAGTAGTCAAAGACCCTTCTCTCCGATATGTCCCAGTCTTTGATGCCACAACATGAACTTTTCTCCAAAGACTGTAGGAGTTCATTCTTCTTCAACTCCAATATCAGGAATAGTGGAACTATTACATCCATCACTAATAGTGCTTCCTTGTAGCTTATACAGAGTTCCAAACCGAACTCCCTTCAACAACACCATTACTCCTCAAACCATTCAGCAGGTTTCCTTTTCAAATATTGTTTTTACCCCTGCATCGTCCATTTTGCTTAGATAAATCAAATTTTTGGCCAAACTTGGGATGTGAAGAACACCAAGAAGTTTTCAATTCTTCCATCTATGAGCCTCAAATTGACTTTTCCTTGTCCTATGATTCTGGGTGTCGAATCATCACCTAAGAAAACATTACCTCCATCATACCTTTCATATTCACAGAACCACTCCTTATCGAGAGTCGTATGAAAGGATGCACTTAAGTCAACCAACCATGCCTCATGATCTGCACGTGTGCTTGAAGAAGCCAAGTACACATCCCCTCCTTCCTTGGAGGTCTTTTCTTCTATAGAAAGAGATTCTTCAGATGCCTTCTTTTTCTCAACTTTGGATCTACATTGCTTCTTGCAGTGCCCTTTTTTCCACATCTCCAACATACCTTTACAATCTTTTCGGGAGTTTTAGATCTACCTTTAGACTTAGATCTCCCACTTGAGAACTTAAATCTATTTATTTCATGGGAGAATCCTCTTGCAAATAATGCGTCTGTGCTTTGTCCTTCCAAGTTCTTCTGTCTCATCTCCTCCGACAACAAGGATGAAACCACTTCATCAAACTTCAAGGCAGTTGTATTACTACCTATGGCCACAATCAGACTATCCCACGAGTCTGGTAAAGAACACAGTAAACTAATACACTTATCTTCATATGAAATTTTAATCTCAACAGATACTAACTGACTTACCATAGTATTGAAAATGTTCAAATGCTTTTCCACCAAGTCTCCATCTCTCATCCTCATATTATACAACTTTTTTCTCAGGAATAGTTTATTTACTAGGGACTTAGACTAATACAACTTCCCTAACTTATCCCATAAATCCTTGGTTGTAGCTTCCTCTGACACATTTAGTAATACTGAATCTGAGAGACATAGTCGGATTGTGCTCTTCACCTTCCAATCCAACTTTTTCTAGTCATCTGATGGAGTTATTGTAGGTGCAATACTTGGATCTACCGCGATCCACTGATCTCTTTCCACCAACAGATATTCTATCTCGAGCTTCGACAAATCAAAAATTTGCCCATTAAACTTCTAGATCTCCATTTTTGAATTGCTTGACACAAAGGTGTTCCCGTGAAGCCAACAAAGCTCTGATACCAAATGCAGATTTTAACCTTGTATAATATTTACTGCAAACAAATTTTTAGTAAAAGAACAAAAAAGATACAATGGCAAATACAAACATTATACATAGATTTTTCCCCTGGAAACCCAAACCGGGAAAACCAACATATTCTATATTCATTCATAGTGATACATTGTTTACAATACATTATACATATAGGAGCCTACGACATCCAAAACCTTGACCCAATGACCTAAATTAGTCAACAACCCTAATTCCTTAATCGAAAATAGAAAACCATCAACAAAAAACCATGTGCCGAAAAATCGCCCAACAAAAGACACGAAAATCGAGGCAACATGAAAAATGAAACAAAAATGTGACACGTTTCTCAAGGCAACTACTCGTGCAAAGAATATAACACATACCCAACATTGCTCAATTTGCCAGAACGTCCTCCTTCAAGGGATGACATCACCTTTGTTTTAGGGTTTTCTTTGTGCAAAAGTGAAATTAAAGAGAATTTTAAATATTTTCTTTGTAAAGGGGCAACATTAGGGTTGTTGACCCCTAATCTTGTGTTTTCCCTAATATTATGTGGACAAACTATGTTAGCTACATTTTATATAAATAGAGATCATAAGATCTCATTTTCATAACATAACTCTCCATTGTGAGAGGCTCTTGGACTAGAATTTTTGCTTCTTTGGCTAGTTCTCTGTCTTGTGCTTTTGTTTATGGCTATGTCTTGGTTATGGTTGATGGAGATGGTGCACTAGCTTTGGAAGGCTTTCTTCATTTATTTTTTGGTGGTTAGTCTAGCTTTTATTGCTTTTTAATGCTTGAAGGTGCCATGTATTTCATTGTATTATCATTTGTACAAGTTAAAGGTTCTATTTTCTTGAGCCAAGTAGGGAGTTATAAGGGCATAGACCCCTACTTGTGTTTCCACCATTTTATTGCTAAGGGAATATTGCTTCACAAGGGTTTACTAAGAGGAGTATAATTGCATACACCCTCCTAGTTAAAACCCTAGCTAAGAGAAGCTTTCCTTGGGGAGTAAAAGGGTTTATACCCCCAAAGGAAGTAGCCTATCTAGCTTCTTCATATTCTCTTGACTCCATTAACCCTTTCTTAAAGGCACTAGTCATTGTTGCCTTGGTAAACGTACAAATTTCAAGTTTTGAAGTTGTCTCTTTTGGATAATGATCTTGATGCTTTGGGTATTCTTCCTCCCTTAGGGTGTCCTATTTCTCCCACAAATTCTTATTTCTGTAGTAAAACTAACCTACAGCCATTAGGGCTGCTTTAAACTATAACCCTAACCGCTAATATCTCACAAACTAACCCTAGACTAACCCTGTAATTTTGCTAGTTTAACCTACTAACCTAGGTGCATCTATTGGGATAGATTTTGGCACATTTTGATGGTCAAATTTGTTGTTGTACTTCATTGAATGCTACAACAATAAGGATGATATGCATAAATTTACTTTTATGACAACCATCTTTATTCAGTCTTGAAGTGTTATTTTCGGTCCACATTGGTTACTAGTTTTATTGTTGACATTGCTAACCAATATAGACCTTTTACTTGCTGATCTGGATGTAATCTATTGCTGATTTACTAACTTGTATGTTGCTGTATTTTAGGGACAACAAGCTTAACTTGCTGATCCATTACTATACTTGGTTGGGAAAGTGTCTTTTCTTGTGTCTCGGACAGGTACAGGTGCACCGACAACTATCTCCTTACTTGGAATCCATTTACCTCTTTCTACTTACCATTTTCAACCAATCTATTCTTCTATCACTTGACCTTTCGGGGAACTTCTCCTTACACCTCCCTTCATGCTTCTCATTCCCCCTAGGGTTTCCGGGATTGCCTCCCGGGAGTGACCTTAGTCACCCCCAAGTGCAGGTCCTGCATTGAGGTGACATTGGCTGTAGTGTCCCATAGTTGTAGCACATGCTTTTAGTGGTTGGGTTGAGCTTTGCCCAACCTACAACTTGTGCTATAATAGGACACATTGCTAGGATTTTTTCCCTCATTCAGATACCAAGGGAAAAGAAAGGAGGTAAAAGGCATCATGTTCATACAACTGAATATGATGAGCCACCCAAGAAGGTCACAAAGAAAGATGAATCAAGTGATGAGCAATGTGTTCTTATCTTGGCCCTTACAGGAACTGTCACTCATGGAAGTGACATTTGGTTGGTGGATAGTGGTTCTTCCAAGAACATGACAGGTTATAAAGACTCCTTGTCTAACCTTACTCATAGGGATTCACCGCACAAGGTGAAATTGGGAGATGACTATTAGTATCCGATCAAAGGAGTAGGAGAAGCTTCCTACAAGTTAGACTCATGAAAGGCAATGAAGATGAAGGAAGTTCTCTATGTTCATGTATTAAAGAATAATCTTCTCTCGATTTCAACTTTGGATGAGAATGGTTACAGAGTTGCATTTGTTGATGGACAAGTTCTTATGTGGCCTAGAGGGAATACTTTTGATGATGTTGTAGTGATTGGAGTTCAAGAGGGAGGACTCTACAAATTGAAAGGGCGATTAGATTCAACATTAATTTATGACATTGTGAATCCCAGTGAATTATGGCATAAGAGATTTGCTTACCTACATGACAAGGCCCTACCGAGTGTGAGCAAGATGGTGACGGGACTGCCAGATATCCAGGCAAAACCAAACGATGTGTGCAAAGGTTGTGCACAAGGAAAGAACGTGAGGCACTCCTTTCCTAGTAGCGATAGCAGAGCCAAAAGAGTATTGGACATCGTGCACTCAGATGTGTGTGAATCGATGTCAACAACTTTACTAAGAGAGTATGTATATTATGTGTCTTTTATTGATGATTACTCACGTAAAACTTAGATCTATTTGTTGAAGGCAAAGAATGAAGTGTTTGGAAAATTCAAAAAATTTAAGGCACTGGTAGAAAACCTGACAGAGCGGAAGATAAAGAACTTGCGATCAGATAATGGAGGAGAATTCACTTAAGAGGAATACAAATAATATTGCAAGGAAGCTTTAATGTCCACACTTTGGGACATCATTATATTACAGAGTGTTATGATGACCAGAGTAGCCAGATGGAGGTTATAACGAGTACATGAGCTATTGAGGGTGTTTTTTGGGGTCTGACTTGCATCGCTCATCTTATTTCATCATCATGATCCATTCCGCACAACTTGGCTTTGGTTCCATTGCATTCTGACGATTTCCGTAATTTTTAGTTATCTTGGGCTATATGTTAATTAAATTCACTAAGGTCATATTGGGCATAATACTTGGAGGAACCTCTTAGTGTAATATCTCATCGGAATCGAGAGGAATAACACTACAGGATAGGATCATGAGAAGTGACTTTCAGTGGCCAGAGAAGCCACAAGGAGGGATAAACCACTTTTTAGAGGTAAAATGGTTAATTAATTAATTAAAGTGATTTAATTAATTAATTAATAATTAAATAAAGTAAACTTCACTTGGAGAGACAAGGGGAGTAGAGAGGATAAAAGAGAGATAGGGACCTCTATTATCTCATTATGTTGTTTATCAGTTTGATATTTAGCTCTTGCTAGTGAGCCCATGCACTTGGGGGTTTTGAGGGTTTTGACTTAACAAACCCTAGAGATCAACTCGGTGGTGAAAGATCCTACCCAACCTGGTCCAAGCTTGGTCACGGAGGTGAAAGATTCTTTCCTCACCATTTTACATCGGATCTATTCAGTCACAGGTGGATTCTACATCAGCTACAGGTACAAAGGAGAAGGGGTGCACAGCTATAGGGGGTTTCCAGCATGAGGGTGCACCATCTTGAGAGGAGTAGCTCAATTTGGGAAGAGGAGGAGGATTCTGGGAAAATGAACTTCTGGGTATTCTTGGTTATGGTCTAGGGCACCTTCTTTAGCCTTTTCTTGAGGGTTTTCATGTGTCATATTATTTATTGGAGCTTGGCACGCGCTGGAGAAGAGGAGGGTGCACTGCAGATTGAGGATTCATTCTTTTGGTGGGTCAGTTCTTCGTTTTTCAGCCTGAGACCTTGCCAGGGGGTTTCACTTGGCCCGATCTATAGTTTGGCATCTTCCTCAGGGGATTTGGTAGCTATATTCTTGGAGGTCGAATTATTGGCTTGGTTCATCTAGGAGGGCGCATCTGTTATTGGAGACACTATGGTTTGGGGGTCTTCCAGTTGATCTATTGCTTTGAGACTTCTCATACCTTCTTTCCATAATCAAAGATACCTTCAAATGGAGTTTTGTAGTGCTTTGAGGCCATCAGAGAGGAGATCGTACTTCCCTTGAACTATTCCAGCGAAGACTTGTGCATTGTGACAGAGAGCGCATGACATATAGCAGAGGGTATCCATTGGATTGCAGTGGTACTTGGTCTTCAACTCGGAGAGGCTTTTGGAAGCCTGGATCTTCGTCTATGTTGTATCTTGGAGGCTATATCAACCATATACTCTATGTATTCCAGATCTGTCCCATTTTATATGAGGTTAGTTATTATTATTAATAAAATTAGATTTGAGGTATTTGTGCTATTTACTTGAGTTGTCCTACTGGATCTTGTTGAGTACATGTTGTTGGATGCATTGCTATCTTTACTTGCTGCAAAAACACATAAAGAACCATCATTATAAACCCTAGCACAACTTATGAGACATAAATCTGCAAAGTGTTTAACGAAATGCTACAACCAGAAAGTACATAAAAATCAATAAAAACACAATGTTCCTGACATCTTGGCTTGGAAACATTATAGTGGTATCAAAGCCTAGATGCCTGCCAGCCAGAGGGGTCTGGGGTCTTCCATAAGGAGAGATGAGTATTGTGGATTTTGCTAGAGGGATTGTTGATTGTGAGAGGGAATAGCAAACCCTCAATGAGATTCTCAAGAAGCTAATAACATTCCAACAGTTTGTATCCTTTAAAAATCCTAGTTGGAGCAAAGATGAGGTTACACATTGGGTCAGAATATCAGAAGAAAATAAAGCTATGGCAGCTAAATGGAAGGAAGCACAGATTAACCCTACACCCATTAGGAGCAGGGAACATTGCTATAGTTGCAAAGAGCCTTGGGAGCCAAACCACAAATGCAGCGGTAAAGGTAAGAGGCACATTATTGAGGTGCACTATGACAGTGAGGATGAGGAGATACATGGGGATGCAACCATAGATTCATATTTAGAGAAGTTTGAGGAGGCTAGTGACTCTTGCGCACCAGTGGAGGCTAGTGATTCTAGCACACTTGGGGAGGATAGTGACCCTTGCGCATTGGAGGGACAGTTGGATGGATAGGATGATAACACCTGTGCTTTAGCAGTGATATCACATAGTGTTGACGACCTTACACTTCAGTAAAGTGGTGACATTAGTGAAGATTCGCACATGTTAGCACCTAGACATGATGAGCTTCCTATGGTGACTGTGACAGTTGGCACCTTCTCATACACCTACGATAGCCATGACACAAGAGGATATCAATGGCATTTCTGATATGATGGAGGAGCCTTGCGTGAGGGATGCACACTAGGGACATATGGATCCATAGACCCAGGAGGAGAGACATGACTTGTAGACAATTGACCTTACACATACGTATCAATATGAGGAGAGTGAGTCATTTCTTTTGGAGACTCCATTGTTTGATCAGGTTGGGGAGACTGACAATTTGATGTGACACTTCCAGGACCGGTCTGCAGTGATGAGGATGTACTCCTTATTGGTCGGGATGACCATAGCATGTGTCTGGACACATCTGTATGAGATCCAGGTGCAGATGATAGTAGCAGGGTGAGTGTGTAGGAGGATACAATTGCCCATACACGATACAGTGTGATTCGGATGGGGGTAGCAGTTGGTGATGGTGTGCAGTGGCACATAGGAGGACCCAATAAAACAGTGGACAATGGGCAGTGAAGTTCCTTATCTTTTGCAGAGAGTGTTGTTGGGGATTCCAGGGTTGACACTAGCAGTGAGGGGCATGAGGTAGCATCTCAGCAGGACTGTGATCAGGAACCCTGATACTTGGCAGAACATTTGAGAGTCAATGAGGACATGATCATGGTAGCCACTAGGCACATTGATGACACACATGCATTTGTGGCAGATTGTTCTTGGAGGGCATCAATGGCACATGATAGTTTAGACGGGGGATTTGCCATGGATGACCTTCATACCCTCAGGGAGAGAGTGACTATGATGAGGGCCAACTACCAACAATTGTTGATGGACAAAGACTACCTATTGGGGGTTGGTGAGATGTATCACAGGGCCCTGAGGGAGCAGGAGTTGGAGGCGAACAGACTCACTCATGAGTTGGGGAACACACGAGGATTCTTGAAAGGCACACAGACAACCCTTAAAGAATCTGATTCCAGATCAGAGGAGCTCCTTGAGTAGATTGGACAGAGATCCACTACATCTATCTTAGTAAAAAGTCAGATATATCCTTCATCCACATTGCTAGAGGATGTTGGTGGTTTAGCAGAGGAGCACCAATTGATGGAGGAGCATGAGAAGTACCCAAGATCACTGATGAGTATGGAGAGATATGATCCGGAGACACAAGAGGATGTCCATGTGTCATAGGGGATACCCTCCATGAGGATCCTTGAGACAGTCGAGCACTCACATACGCATGGGGACTCCAGATCCAGGGGCAATTATGAGGACACTTCCATTTGTGTTCCAGGATTGGTTGACCTTCATGTAGAGGTTGACCCAGTAGTGCATCGAGGATCCATGATGTTGCAGGAGTATACCGAAGATTACATGAGTATGCAGGAGCATACAATGGTGAGTGATAGTTCACAGAGACATGTCGAGGTGTATAGTGGGATTCATAGGGACACACTAGATTACAGGGAGGAGACATGCTTAGTAGATCATAGAGATTCCTCTCCCTTGCAACAGTGTATAGATCTGGGAGATCACCTTCACAATATCAACAGTTGCATGAGCGATGATGGATGGAGAGTTGTTGACCAACAGTTTGGGGAGTTACCTCCGGTTGTACCTGATGATTGGGGTTCAATGATGACTACAGGCGAGTATTTACTATGGGTACCGGTGGACGAGATTTTGGTTGAATCCTTGGGATTGACCAAAGCATATGATACTTTTCAGTCCTACAGTCAGTTACAAATGTTTCTGTTAGCCTTTCTCGACACTTTCATCATTGACAACAACATCAGGGGAGATAAACAGTGGCAGGGGACAGAGAGAGTTGATAGGTCGGGACCACCAGACAATAGTGCTTTTATTGCATACAACAGGCTAGGGGTGGATCATCAGAGCCAAACAGTTGAGACCTTGGGCATGATGGTGAGCATCGTAGGCCATGGGATAGCAGATATCTCAGAGGGCGACACAGATTCAGATTCTCATGTGGGTGAGCATGGAGGGCTTTCGACAGTCATTAGTATGACATATGAGCAATTAGTGGGGCTTGGAAGTAATGAACTGTTATCACGCAATTTGTACTTATTCCAAAGAAAAGGTCAAGGGAAGGCAAATTGGTGTAACATGAGGTTATCCTATCATTACCACCTCAACAAGATACCTCTTTTTATTTAGGGTTGATGGCCCAGGGGAGACGTCCTCGATGACCTGGGAGTTTGAGAAGGAAAATGTTAAAGTGTCTATAAAAGTATCCCCTCTCACAAGTCATACTGATGAGAAAGTCCCAAGGTTTTAACCAATGAAGTAATGAAGTGCTTAGATGTACCTACCCAGAACAAAGCAACAAGAAAAATATATCTTTTGCAAGTACAACTTGTTGTTAGTACTTCATAAAACCATGGACTTATTAATAAAAGCAATAGTTGATATATGATGAAGAAAACAAAATTTTATAACAACAATGTTTAAGATGATTGCTTCATAATAAATGCCTTAAAAGAGCTTCACAATGACAAAAAATAATCACTCATTAATAACATAGTACTCACATTTGTTAGAAGCTAATTAGGAAGTGTATAAATCAACTTTACAATTGCTTTTAGGTGCTTTTAATGCTGCAATAGATGGCTGTAGCTTACTTTTGTAACAACAAGAAGTAGGTTAGTAGAATAGTCTATTCTAGGGTTATGAATAGTTAGTAGAGAGCTTAAGGTAAAAGTTTTGAGGGTGGCTTTCATCAATCACTCAATTGTAAGGCTTAGATCAGTGCTTTTAGGGTAAATGGAGTCTCTTTTAGCAGCGACAATCTTGAAGGAACGAAATGATAATAAGAGAGTTAGAGACAAGAAGGTTAATGATTGAAGTGTCGGTAGCCCAAGGCTTCAATCACTAAACCTTAGGGGGGAAATGGCCTCTAGGAAGTAGGTAACCCTAGGCCCTAGCGGTTTTCCTCCTTAGCTCTAAGATGAAGTAGATGATGGCTAGATGAAGCAAAAGAAGCTAGGGTGTTGCAATGGCAAGGCCCTTAGCACAAAGCTTCAAGAAAATCGGTTTTCTAGCATAATCTAGTTGGTGAAAGTTATGAAGGCAAGAACAATAACACGTGCTTTAGCCTCCTAGGGTTTTAAGCTAGCAATTTCATAATCTTAGAATATATGCAAGATAAATACAACCATAACCATTCAATGAAGAATTGCAGAAAAATTACTTACATTCACCAAGAATCATCTAGCAATAGGCTTAGTTGAAGACTTCCACCAAGAAAAATGTTAAATTACACCAAAAATAGCCTCCTTCAAGAAGAGCACACTAAATTTCAGCCAAGAAACCCTAATAGGGCGCAAATTTCAGACCATGATTTTTCCCCTATTTATATATTTACAATGACCAGAATCAGGTCAAAAAGGTCGACATGGCCAGTTACATGTAATATCCAATTTTTACATAAAAATGACAAATTAAACCCTAAATCAATCAGAAAAGGTGACGCCATGCCCTTTTAGGGTGGCGTTAGGCCTCTCAGGTGAAATGTTGGTCTCCATGAGCAAAACGTTAGGCCTCCCAAGGCCTCTGGATCAAGCCACACGTGCCACTTGGCACACAACTGCCTCCAAAGTGTCCATCAAACGCTGGGTGACGTCAAGGGTCACATATGTGACGTCATGGGCCTTCCAAGGCCAACATTATAGCGGGAGGGTAAGACCCCCCTGGGTCCAGGCCTGCCAGGCTGTCTCTGGTGGAACGTCCTCTCTCTCCGGTGCAAGCCTCTGATATGTGTCTGCCCCTGGCTGGGGTCTCAACATTTATCTGGTGGGATTTTAGCCATATGGAGGTACGAACTATTCATCTCCCCATGTGTACTTGTCCGTCGGGTGTGGCCCTGCAACAACAACAAGTATTTCCTCCATGGGCTCATAAGTCACAGGGATCATAGCAATGCCAATCACATCTAATAATCAAGTTATTTAAAAATGTGCATAAAACCCCCCTTTCCTAGACAAGTGCTCAAAGACGTTATGCTACTCTACAAGCCAAGTTTGGAGAGGACGCCAAGAGGTTCTATTGGGCTAATTCTCATTGGACATGGGATGTTTCCAGGTGAAGACAAATACAAGTCATGTAAGTGGATGAGGTGGTGAGGGATGTTTGAGCAATGGGTGCAGTGATGACAGGGGAATGTATGGCTTACCTGGGGGTGCCTCTAAAGAGGGTGAGCTACATCTTGTCATGGATGCAAATGTTTCCAAGCCCATTCAATGCCTTTTATCTTTTTATCTTATTGTTTTTTCTTTCAAGAGATTAGTTAGGGGACACTGCCTTGGCATGGTGACCAGTGGTGACAATGTTACCCACAAACATTTCACGGAGATGAGAAGGCTGGCTCGTGATGAAACCCCCTTTCTCTTGGCTAAATGCCACCAAGAGCCACTACCCTAGCGTGGTGACCAACTGAATGTTAGTGTCATACTGCTACATGCCCATGGACCTAATAGGTTGGCTCATGATGAGACACCCCATCCTCCAACTAGGTCTTGATTATATTATTTTATGGGTCCCTATGTTTCTTGCTGAGAAGCCTTTTATTGCTTTCTCGGGGATCCCTCAGCGAAGCATCTGAAGGTTTTGTTATTTTGGCTTTTATCTTTTGCCAACTACTTTTACCCTCTGGGCCTTTAGCCCCTTCTCCTCACAAGGTAAGGGACAACCCTTTGCTAGCTTGGAAAACCCAATTCTCGAACCAATGTAGGGGATGGATGAGAGGGAAAAAATGAAAAGTGATAAGTATGATGGGAATGGACAGTGACCTTTCATGAACCCACCCAGTGTCAACTCAAACCCTATGGGAACGAACTTGCAAGGGCATCTTGTCATTCTCCCCAGGTGTGGACAAGTGGAAAGGCATAAGTTCCAAGCACACATCAGAAGTAAAAGGAATTAAATGCACATATTCAAATGTTTTGAGAATCAGAGTGACACATACCATGATACCCAGACTCATTACCTCATGGAGCAAGACCCATTGCTGTTAAAGGACCAGGCCGATGGGATGGATGTTGTTGTTGCTGACAAGATGAAGGCACTGAAGAAGAAGGATGGGCCTGTATCGCACAGTTTGTAGCTGGGTCAAATGGCTATGAAGTAGAAGGCCAAAATGGTGTAATAGGAACCTATCCCACCCAATGTCACCACGATGGGGAGGTTCTTTCTCTTTAGGGAGGTTAGGCCCAGGGGAGACGTCCCCGATAACCTAAGGTTTTGAAGAGGCAAAAGTTAAAAGGACAAAAGTAAAGTTCCCTCTCCATAGGTCACCACCAAAAACAGATAGTGCGGCTAAACAACCAATAATGAAGTGAAGCCCCAAAGAAGAACACCTGAAAAACCAATATATATGCAGGCTATGATTCAATGGGTTAGTACTTCATAAGACTATCTGATATCAATATATAAGCAATTATAATAATAAATATTGACGAAGTCAATGTTTTTTAGTATAGCAATGAAATAATATCACTTCACCAATAAATATCAAGATGATGTAGCAATCAATGTATCCAATCAATCCCTTATTCAATAAATGCTTTAAACACCATTTAATTGCTTATAAAATGAAAAAATGCTACGTCAAGATGAAGTAACCAAGGGTGACGTAACACTTCTTAGGGTTAGTAGTTAGTTAGGGTTTCAATTTAGCAAAGGTTTTGAGTGTTGTTTGATCACTTTCACTTCAACGCTGGAGACCCAAGATCAATGCCTAAGGGTTAATGGAGTCAATTTAGAAGAGGACGCAAGGGTTGAAGGAGACCAAGGACTAGAAGGAAGGGTTCTAAAGTGCTTCTATGGTAGGGCCTCATAATCAAAACCCTAGGGGAGAGAGGCTCACTCCGGTGTTGCTAAAGCAAGGCCTCGTGCTTTCTCCTCCTTCCTTAGGTTACCTTGGCAAAACGGCTAGCATGAAAGATAAATCAAGACTAGAGAGTGTAGTGAGGGAGAGTGTTGCTATAGCAAGGCTCTATCACCAAACCCTAGAAGCAGGATGACCCTAGGTGTAGATAACCTAGGCCTAGGACGTCTCCTCCTTCTTGACTTCATAAAGTACGGCTAGAACAGGGAGAAGAAGCAATAAGAGTGTAGCTATGTCTAGGCTCTTCCTTCCTTCTTCAATGGCTGAAAATTTCTCTTTTAGGGGACATGAAGCAAGGACCTACTTGTGTGCTTGTCACCTAGGGTTTTTGATCAGCAAATTATAAACATATGCAAGAATATAAGACTACAACCATTCAATCAAGAA
>JZKD02S1984722.1:32777-57057 GCA_000966675.3 Picea glauca
TAACTCTTATACTATTGTTCATTTCTCATTGGATATAGTTGAATGGTTTAAGTATAAGTTGAAAAAGGTTTTAAGTTGTACTTGATACTGATTCACCCCCCTCTCAGTATCAACAGATACAGGCTATGTGATCAGAGGATAACGATGTTGATTTTGATGTATAGGTTTGAAGCACAAAAATAGGGGATTCACAGCATAATTTGTAGCATATTTTGCAATATAAACAACAAGGGCCAAGAAAGAGATAGGCACAATGGCTTTGACAACAGGATTTTCTCATTTGTAGTAAAAAAAGATGAAAATGTTGTAGCTAGCAAAGAATTGGTGATAGCAAAGGTAAAAAATGCAAGTTGGTAATATGGATCATCAATTCGCAGCACCCAAGAGGGGAAACACAAGCACAACCTTAATATGATGTTCAATAGAGCTCAAAAAACTCAAGGAGTACCTGGACATCGTGGCTTAACAATAGATATTCTTTAGATTGGACGAAACCCCCTGCAACAGGTATAACCTCCAATTTCCATCTGCTAGGCAGTCTGCAGCAGATTCCACAACGCATGTTTGAACTTAGGAGTTTCTATAGCCTCGAACTAGGAGCAAATTTGAAATCTTTGAGAAAATAGTTAGATAGACTTAAATGAATAAATCCCAAATTATTTCCTTTAAATCATGGATGTTGAAAACAATGAGATCGGATGACACAAGCCTCATAAGTGCAATAATGGTAATGAGGGAGTGTGTACTCGAGATGTGCTACAAAATGTCCTGGTGATATGGCAACAAACCAAAACGAATTTTATTTGACCTTCTAACGGGTAGAGGGATAAAGTGGAGGGGTTTAAGCGCATAGTGGAAGTGGTGATATGTCAAGGTAGTGGTGGCATAAGGGTGATGGTGATGGTTGTCTAATTTTGTGATGAGATGAAGATACAAAACAAAGGTATGAGCCAACATCAACCTTGATTTATTTGTGTTAAAACCTAGGAAAACCATAAAGAGGAGATCAAAAGTAAAACTTAAACAAGACTAAGGATAAAAAATTAAAAAGCTAAGGATGAATTGACCCACAACAACTTCATGTGACCCTTAACAAGTTCATGTGATGACAATTCCTATTAATTATATTTATATAATTGATTTTACAAACAAGTCCATTGTTGATCTATTGTGGTAATTAACAAAATATAAAAGTAATTGTGATTGTTGAAAAAGGGTAATATTGATTCACCCCCCCCCCGCTCTCAGTATTCCAACATTTCAATCCTTCTGTCTTCTTCTACTTGGAATTCTTTAGAAATTTGAAATCCTTCATTTAGCTTGATCAATTCTTTCTCGAGTGACTTGTTTTCTTCTCTTTATTTCTTTAGTTCATATAAAACACGGATTTTCTACTTCAAGATGTACTATGCCTTATTCACAATCTTCTTCTTATGAATCTATCTGACGTGATGAGAATCTATCTTCTCGTTCAACTTTAACATATTCTTTATTCTGATCAGTATGCTATGGCCCTGTGATAGGATGAGACTCCTCAAAGTATATATTACATATCTTATCCCAAATCTCTTTGGCTCATGAACATTTTCTCACTTTTTCTTTTATCGGATTATATAATCCTTCCAAGATTAAATACATTGCCAATTTGTTGTTTCTTCTTAATTATTTCTTGGATGCAGTCTTCAAAGGTTTCTTTATGGCAATGTATCCTATAACAACTGATTTCCAAACATCATACCCCTATGCCTATAAAAAAAAAATCATCTCGATACTCCACATCTCATAGGTTTCACCATTATGACCATTAAACTGTGGTATTCTATTCTTATATGCCTTGTTGTTATCCATGATTTACCTTCCAGTGTTTAGACTATTTTCTTGAAGGAACCTACTCTGATACCAATTGTAGGAATATTCATCAATACTGAGAGGGGGGGGTGAATCAGTATGAGCACATTTTACCACTTTTAACCATAATATATAAGCTTCAATTTTATCAGTAGTATTCAATAATTTATCATTAGCATTCAATATGTCATCAACAATATAAATCAATAGTGTATAACAAGTAACCACAGATAGACAGTACACCAAAATTTATGTGGAAACCTGATCCAAAATGGATCCAAGAAGGCCTAAAAATCAAAGTTCTCATAATCGGACAAAACTAGTGCCATTATGTCAGGCTCGTCGCGTTGATTCTGACCATATTGTTTTTTTGAAAATGAACAATGTATGTGAAATTTATCGTGTTCTGATCGATTTCCCAAACAGGCAAAAAAGTCAACTTGTCAAATTCAACAGTCAACAGGTCGTATTTCTAATGTCAGCATGATGTCATGATGACATCAGCAGGGACACGTGATAGCATGAGGAGGTGACACGTCTCACTCATTTTTGGAATTTTCAAAGGCTGATGTGGACCAATCAAAAATTGACACGTGGCAATGTATGGACACAACACCTGGCACTTTACGGACACTAGCATGGCCCAATGACAGTCCGACACACGACAATACGGATTCTGACGTGGTAGTTGAATGGGAAGGTGACTTGGCAATATGGATGCTGACGTGGCAAGCTCAGGGTACAACACGTGGTTGTACGGCAGGATGACAGGACAATTACGTGGTGCTAATTGTGCATTGATTGTGTCGGTGACTAGACTATATGATCCAATCATAGGGTGACACGTGACCCAATCAGAGAGAGCCACGTGGCACCCTGGATTTGGCCAAGGTTGGCTGGGTAAAAAATTTGTTACCTCCACGGGAATGGAACACTCGACCTCCAAACAAAGCAAATACTTCACAACCACCGGGCGGACCGACCGGACTACCCATTGAAACTTAACAAACTTCCAAATGACCAAGGGATATAGACTAGGGGTTACAATCGGGAGGTAGGGCGCGGGGGGGGCTAACCACGGGACACATGGCCACCATATGACTGGAGCAAAGGGAGGAACCAGAGTTTTGGGGCCAGCGCCTAGCGCTCAGCCATATGGAAACACCCATATGCCCATGGGCTCGGAGAAAGGGGGTTGCACCCAATATTTGTTGGATTTTTGGTTTTGGAATTTATAATAAGATTTTTAATGGTTAATTATGCTGATTTTATTGGATTTTGGCCAATTTTGGGGGATTCGGTGCCCAAAAGGAGGCCAGATCTTGGGGGAAAGCTGGGATTTGATTCTCAACTCAAAATCCTATATAAACTAGGTGTTTTGATATTCCAAGAAGTTCATATTAGTAGAATGATGATGATTTTATGAATCTTGAAGCCATTTTTATGCAGGGAAGCCATTGAGGAAGTGAACTTTGGAGGCCAATTGTGGGAGCTATGCTTATCCTTCTTCAGTGTCATCAATCGCATTGGATTCATGACATCAAGAAAAACAGAACCAGACTATCTTGTAATATTTTTCACGCAATTTCGATGTACTTTTTAAGCATTGAATATTAATAATAAAGCCTCTCCCACTGATACAAAGGCCCGAAGATGTAGGCAACCTTGTCGAACTCCGTTATCAAGCTTGTTGTTATGGTTTGTTGTTACTTATGTTTACTTTCTTATATGCATTCTTTATGATGGCTGTAATATTCTTTCATTAAGTTCTTCTTCTTCTCTTAATTCCTAAGTGGTAATTTAACACATGCTTAAAACTAAACCAAGTATTTTAAAGATAATTTCTAAATCAAAACCCAAATGGGAGAAAACCACGAAATGTTTTCTTCTATATGTCAAATATTGCATTCATAGGAAGAACTAACTTCCAAATTCTCCAATACCAATAGGAAGGAGGCACCAACCCCCTGATTTACAAGCACCAACTCCCTAAGTTCTTCGGACCCAACCAAAAGGAGGCTATGGCCCCCTGATTTACAGGCACCAACCTAAAGGAAGCACCAACTTCCTGATTTCTCCGACACCAACCGAAAGAAGGCTACAAGCCCCTTTCATTTCCCCATCCTACCACCCTAAAATATAAGTGTATACCAAACTATCACTACCACTATCAACCTATCACATCAAATTGTCACTATCAACCTATCACATCAATCTCTCACTGTCAACTTGTCACATCAACATGTCACTATCAACTTGTCAAATCAACCTCTCATTGCCACTATCACTGTCACTAACATACTGTCATCAACTTGTCACCATTGTTCATACTCAACATCAACAAAACTAGATCCTCTCACATGGATCATATACCAAGAAAATCTCTAATTCATATACTCAAGCATCACCAAACCATGCCTCTATTCATGTTCCAAATGTGTACCAATCATGTACCATACCATGCACCAAACCTGTACCAAACATGCATCAATCATGCACCAACACTTGGACCAAATTGTGCATCAACCATGCACTAAAACCTATACCAAACCATGCATCAATCATGCACCAACACCTCTACCAAACCATGCATCAACCATGCACCAAAACCATGCATCAACCAAGTACCAATACATGTACCATATCATGCATCAACCAAGTACCAATTCATGTACCATATCATGCATAAACTAAGTACCAAAACGTGTACCATATCATGCATCAAACTTGTACCATACCATCAACCTATGCTAACATGTACTATAAACCATGTACCATGAAATATACCTCAACGATATACCATATCACTCATGATATGTCTCAATCTTTCCATACACCATGTACCATAAGATATCATCAATAAAGTGTCTCAACAAAGTACCAACCAACTGTTGGCCCTTGACCAAGTTTTGGGAGATCCTTGGTCAAGTTGACCTATTTTGGGACTTCGAGCCTATCAAAGGAGGAGCGTAAGACAAAGAAGAGATCGCAGGATATAGGCCCATTTTTGGGGTCCTTTTTGGGATTTGGGATTATGTAACAAGTATGGGATGTCGGCCCATGGGTTTACCTATGTTTAGGCCTATTTTGTAAAGTATAAATAGATGTCTAGGCAATGTAAGGAGGGGCATCTATGTGATGTAAGGTAGTTGGCTAAGTGCTAGATCTATGTGATTGAAGGATTGTAAGTTATCTATGCATACTATGTGAAGATTGTTGAGCTGAGTGCAAGTGACTATAGAAGGCTTAGTGTTGTATCCTAGCTCGGGGAAGACGGATCTAGCGAGATGCGCATATCTTTTTTCCTATGCAGAGTAGGGTTTTGAGGCTCTATGAATGTAAGTTATTGAAGAAGCTAATAAAGAAGAAGAGTTGGTGGATGTAGCTCCAGGGTGGGGGTGAACCACGTATATGTTGTGTTGCTCTGCTTTGTGCAATATGTCTTGATGTGTTTATGCCTTTATTTGCTAAGTGATTTGATATAGAAATATAGATATGTTTATTCTTTGTGCTAATAATGTATATGAATGTAGATCTGGCTTATGTGAATATTCTTAGTGCTTGAATATGCTATATCTAATCTACTTCGCTATGATAAGTGCTTAAATACGCCAGATCTGGACGAATGATGAGATGCTCTATTTCATCTACGCAGTAGATAGTGGTTAAATATTGATGAGCTATCGATGCTAAGTGCTTTGTTAAGTATTAGAATCACATATCTATGTCCCATATAAGGTTGCAGACACCTGAGTCCTGCAACCACCCCTACTTCTACCTCGGGTGAGACTTCATCTGCTTCGCAGGTGTTGCTGAAAGGGTCGGTAGTTAGGGTTTTGTTGGTGCATTGTTGTAGCGTTGAACCCTGGGTCTTCCCCTATGCCAATAAATGGTTCCATTATTGGGACCTGAAACTATGATTGTTGGGAATTGAGGAAGAAGAAGCTTTGTGCAAAGATCTGACCTGTAATTGTGAAATCTCTGTGTGTAGATCTATTGCTCTAATGTGCAGTACTCTACTTAGTTTGACAAGCTCTGTGCTAAGGAAAAGAAGTCTAATCTAAAGAAAAGAGGTAAGATCTGAAAGCTTTGTGCTCTGAGAAAGGTAAAAGTGATATTTTTTTATTAAAAGAGGTAAGATCTGCAAGCTCTGTGCTCTGATAAAGGTAAAAATATTGAAAATTTCTAGATATGAAAGATTTGTGCTCTGTAGAAGTAATATAAGTGAAAAAATTTGTTTCAACAGTATGGATCTAGGTATGTTTGATAGATTCTATCATAACTTGAAAACTAGGGCAGTAATAGATGAAAGAATATTTGATATGAGTAGATATGATAAGAATAGTGAAAACTATGTTATACCTATGCATAGAAAGAATGTTTGGACTAAGAAGTGGATGCAGGATCCTAGAAATAAATGTTTGCAAGTTAGCTAGCATGATCCTAGCGCGCAGTACAGGAAAGGCTAGGGAACATTTAAAAGAAATATAGGATTAACACTCTGTTACATATGCAGAAAACCGAGACATCTTGCTAAGGAATGCCCTGGGAGAAGACCCAGATGTCTTTGCTGCAAAGCTATGGACCATGAAGTATTGGATTGCCCTATAATGATTTCTAAGCTTGAAGAAATGAACATGAGACAAGAAAACCCTAAGGCATATCTAGAAACTGAGATTATGGTAGAACCCCAGAAAGAATCAGAAAAAATATTGCTTCTTATGAAAGAAACCCTGAATGATCACCGACATATTAGTTTATTAGAGATATTCAAAGAAAAAGAATGCCTTGAAGAAAGAATAGGGGACTTCAACATTGACTGTGTTCTAGATGAGGAAACATAGGTGAATATCATGAAAGAGAGAACTTGGGAAGCTATAGGGAGGCCTGCTATGATTTCTTCATTAGGAGGAATAGGACTATTCAAAGGAAAGATGATAAACCTATGTGGAAATCTCACCCATATATCTATGAATGGAAATGGAACTTCGACAGAGGAATATTTTGAGATTATTAAATTTATTGAGAACAACGCCCCATTTACCATGTTTCTCAGAAAACCTTGGATTGAAAGAGATCAGGCCAGAAGGAAAGAAGAAGAGGAAGTTTTAGAACAACATAAGCAAGAGTTAAAAGAATTCATGACTAGAAGGATCACACACTTGATTGAATAATAGAAGAATAGATCGAAGCTATTTAACACCAGAGACCTGGATGTCGAAGTTGTAAGAACACTAGAAGACCCACAAAAGATTGAAGTACCTATTCCAGATAAAGAATAAGGATCATCCTCAAATTTTAGGAAAGAATCTCAACAACGCGAAGTAACTATGCCAAAAGAAGATAAGAATCAGAATGGAAAAGGCATATCGAGATGAATCTCACTGGGAAGAAGGCTAGAAAGATAAGTAAGAAGAGTGTTAGGATCAACAAGTTGCAGAAAGTTCTAGAAGGAAATTCACAGAAGGAAAATTTGCAAAATTGGAGCTTAGCCAGGATAACAGAACAACGTCACATGGCACTTCACCATGGCGAAGCAATATAGTCATTGGGGCCAATATAACTGTTCAGCCGACCCATCGAATGGGAAGAAAGGCATTTATGGTTCACCATCAGACCATTGGACTGCACCGTAATGGAAAGAACAGAGTTAATGAACCCTTCTCGCCCATTGCAAGAGATCCATTACCAAGTTATCTATTTATCCTATCATGCCATGCACCGAGAACACTTTTGCTATCCATTAATTTGAGCTCAAAGACTTGTTGATTTTACACAGTGGTCATTGCGCTATTTCCCTCTATCCTATTGCAGTGTCTAAGTTTCTCCTCAAACCCAAAGATTTCCAACCCCGAGTGTGTATGTCAGATGAATTGAGCACTGCAGAGAAATTTGTTGAAGATTTTTTGATCGAACTCATGACTGAAAGAGTCATGTCAATGTCTATAGGTGTACAAGCATCATCGACGAGAGGAATGCAAGCCTCTTTGTTGACTACTCGCGGATCTGGGATATCTCGGCCATCAGCAGAAAAGAGAACCAAGCATAAAGATGACCTCGCATATGAAAAACTCATTCCAACCATATTTCCCGATTACATCCCGCCTCTGGTTGGCGCGGTGAATCGTGATAGTGTACCATGCGATTTTGAGTACACCATGGTCACTGCGTACCTCCCGAAGAGGATACGCGCAGCTCGAACAGACCAGGATAAGATCACAGCATTAAAGTTCAGTGACTTCAACCTTGGAGATCGCAAGGTCTATGGTATGCTCGCCCCATACAAGTACCTAACCAAAACAAAAGGGAAGAACTCTAAGATCATCCCTCAACAGTGGACTATGGACCTCGCGCAGTCCACCCTGTTGAATGTCATGAAGATCCCGCACTTCGGAAGACACCAGGAATTCAATGCATGTGTCAAGATGCTAATGTTGTGTTACCATGGAAGCTATTTATGGTTAGACCGTCGCATTACAATTGACCCAACATTTATCCACAGGATCACAGGCCTGAGTATGCAAAGACCTAACTGTTGGGCCCCAACAACTCCCCCTAAATTTTTACAAAATTTAAAGGGCCCCCATTAGAATCTTGATAATTATAATGAGCTACAAAATCAACCTTTTCAAATAGTTCTATTCCTTGGCTTGCTTCGAGACAAACTTAAGACATTCACTTTAGTATGAGACATGTATTACAAGAGTATATGTCAAAAGTTAGAAACAAGCATAAAAATCTCAATTTAAACAAAAACGTTAATTTTTTTTTATCAAATGTTTACTTTTGTTTAAATTATGATTATGTGTTTATTCTTTTGCTCATTAGCAAGTTTGAATAATGTGTTCAATACTTCATCAAATAATATCTTGGTTGGTTTCTCATTTTCATGAAATCATTTGGTGATATTAATTAATTAAATTCTTTTTTCATTTTGCATCTCATTTCAAAATAATAATAATCAAAGAATTATCTATGTTTGATTTTGCAACAAACTAAAATTAATATTTTTTCTCCATTAACTTGAAGCTTCTAGATCATATTTGAAAACAAATTATAAATAATGTTTGTTTATAAGTTATAGTTAGTTTAAATTCATTTTTTATTTTTCTAGATTTTGTTTTATTCACAATTTTTAGGTTATTAATTTAGGTTTCTTTTTGTTTCACAGGTTTCTATTATCAAATATTTGATATGGATCTGATCATGGCTTGATTTTATTATCCAAATACGTTCAAGATGATTGATCTAAAAATAATTTTGGATTTCTACAAATAATTTTATGAGCAAAAATAGATAAAATTTGGAAAGGCGTCAAGATCAGACACACGATTTTACAGGACTGATTGCAGCCAAACTGTGAGGAATTTGGAGAAACGGTTGAAAACCCAGAACCAAAATGGACCCATTTACCTTCCTTATAGAGATTTTTCCAAAACAATGCACAATTTGAGAGATATTTGGGTCTCTTTTAAAGGCAAATTTCAGGTGGCGGAAATTAATAGTGACGCCCAGACTATTCATTCATTTTTATAAATATATGAGAAAGATCAGAGACAGGGAGATGGAAGAATTGGAGAGGAGGATTTTGATCCTTTATATTTTGTATATTATTTCTTTTGTAAACTTTTTTATTTCTTTTCAAATGGAGTAATGGATAGCTAGAAGCTTTGGGAGAATGGACGAGTATTTTTAAAGAAGAATATGGAATTCTAGGTTGCTTAATGGCTTTTGTCCTGTAAGTAAAATGATTTTATTTTCATATAATATCTTCATATTCTTTCAATAAATGATTATGCATTGATTTAAATAGCTTTAGTCTTTTTTATCAATACATGGTTAATTATTATTATTTATATATTAATTTTTCCAATCTTTAAGAGTTTATTATCCAAAACAATTCTTCCAGGACTACAATATGGGCATGTGATTTTGAGAAAGAATATGGGAAAGTAATTCATCTTTGGCTTTAGACCTATGTGATACTTATTCCGTTTTATTCTTTCATTATTATTATATTATGAAAATGTTATAACGGTTGATTTTAGCTTTAGCTTGTCAATCATATGGTGTTTTCATATTGTTAAATGTTATATGCTGCCCATAATTTCTTATTCCATTTTTTATGTGTGATCAATCAATCATTTGATTATTATGGAATTTATTTTTAATGTTAAATGATGGATAATATCAATACCCAGAATTAAGTTTTCTTTCGTTCTTAAATATTAATTATCTTAAGATCACACAATTTTTAATTAGTTGTCTTCCTGTTGTTATACAGCCTGAGTGGGCCTAATGGTTAAGAACATGTGTTTCCTCTTAAGAGGTCACAGGTTCAAATCCAGAGGGGGGTAGGGTATGTATACCTTCATAGACTTTACCAGTCAAATCGTTGGGCAGAGGGGGGTCCCTTGTCCCACAAACAAGGGGGTCTCATACACCAATTTAGTGTGTTGTCTTGGCCGTGACCTTAAAAATAGATTATTATTATTATTATTATTATTAATTTACTCCAATATCAAATACTTCTTTGAATGCATTTTGGAAGTGCTAGTATTGTTCTATTATAGGTTTCCCTTAACAACAGTACAGGTAGGAGCTCATACAACACAGAAAGATAAATACCAGTTGCATCGATTAGCAACAGGTTCATTTAGGTTTCTGTGGTGAGAAATTTGTTCAGAATTTGTCGGAAGAACCATAGTGTTATTGACAGCTTGTCGTTAGCAACAGGTTATTATATGTGTTATTTAGTTAAGTTGTTTATGAATGAAACAATGAATGTATGGTTAAGCTTTGACTATCCACATGTTCATGTTTCATTAAATTTTTTGCAAGATTCTTTAAATTTATAAAAGAAAAACAATAAATATTTTTATGTGCTTTCTTTATCTGTTTCCTAGAAGTAATCATTTTTCCATTGATTTCCATAAGTTTTGATTAAAACTTGCATCTTGTAAATCATGTAAATGAATGAGACTTGTATATCTTCTGCTTAAATATAACTACTACAATTACATTAGAGCATATGTACATATATAGTGTGTTTAGTAATTAGTTAGTTATTTCTCTATTTTATTCGTTTCTTTTGGGATTCTTAGATTGGCTAACGAACCCATTAAACCCGTCAGAACGAGTTACACCAAACGAATTGGGTTATTTAGACAACCCCGGACCAGACTCGCTCTTCTAGTTGACGGACGGTCAATTTCGCCCGTCAACACTTACCTGCAAGACTTTTAGCTAGGAAAAGCCGCAGATCATGCACTAGCATAGAAGATCAAGGGCACCTATGGCGATGTCAAGAAGGGAACAATAGGCTATAAGGTAGCTTCCATCCAGAGTGGTTCAGTGTGCCTCGCATGTCAACTAATCGCTGGAAATTTAGTAAGAAAGAACCGATCTACACAGGTCATCGGATTTGTCGTTGAACTCGCAGGGAAGTTCGCGGAAGGCCTACAGATGAACTGGGCGAAGTACTTGGTTAATCAGTTGGGAAGCACAGGATCAGGATTATGAATTTCATTTCAGCTGGCTCTTGGTCCTCATTGCATTTGTTGCCTGGTAGATGCCGGAAGGAGCGACCTTCCCCGACATAGAGTCATTCGAACCGCTTTCCATGAAGTTTTCTACCCTGTGGTACTCAAATGATATGAACAAACAGTGGAAGTTGAATGTTGTGTTTCATATGTACTACCTCCAGATAAAGCGAGCCATCGAAGATGGGCCTCACATGCCCTCAAACACATTACAAAGGTTCTGACCTCTGATGAAGTTCAACACAGATTGACACTTCATCTACATTACAGCGTGAGTAGATGAACATCAAGAGCATCTACAGTCATATTATAAGCTTACAGAAGAACACCTTGACGAAATCACCAAGGAATGGTTTGTTGACCTCCTTATCCCCACCAACCCTGCAGAGATATATGATATTGACAGCACAAGAGACACCCATAATGAACAAAACCTAGAACCAGTAGACAGAAGAAGACTGAGGAGGTCAAAAACTTGAGCAACACCTCAATGAAGACCACGTCCATATCACCTAGCCGAGGGGGTGGTGATGAAGTAGAAGTTGAAAAGAGCCCCAGTGAAGTAACACAACCCAAAGACGAGGTGGATCCATTGAAGAAGAGGATGGTTTCCTCCTCGAAACATTCTTCCCGGAAGAAGTCAAAATCCACCATGACCAAGCTGCAGACTGTCCTCACCTCTGACGAATTTGACTTCAGCATAGTAGCCCTTAATGATGCTTCACTAGAGATAGTAGAAAAACAAGGAGCGAAGTAGGAAGAAATGTATGACAAGATTGAAATCAAGCTCCAAGGGGTACAAGAGGTTATTCAGTCCCATTGCACAGTCTCCACTGCGCTTCTGCCATCGGGAGCACCAAAGTTGGGAGATGAGCCAACCCAACTCCACCGACTAGCTGAGACAATCGAAGCTCGCCTTCGCTGAGCACTAGAGGAAACAGAACAAGCCACCCAGGCTTTGACGCAAGTACAGGGAGTACTTGTAGAGCAGCATCAAGCTACAGAACAAGAAAATATTACTCTCCAAGCAAAGTTTGATGAAGAAAAAGCACAGATACAACAATGAAAATAATAGTTTCTTGCGGAGAAACTCGAAGTGAAAGAAGCGGCCAGTAGAGAACTTCACTCTGTGACAGTCGTAGAAATAAAGACAGAGGACCAAGTCACAAATCAAGTAGAGAAGCTCACAGAATTTATTCAGCAGCTACAAAAATGCATAGCAGACTTAGATCTTCGTGCAATGCTCGCGACTCCACAGGATGTAAGGGATCAAAGAGAAGAAACTGCTCGAAGTGCAGTTGAGTGAATAAAATACCTTACTATGGAATGTAAGAAACTTACCGATCGTAGTGCCTAGACCTACGAGTAAATCACCGAGAATCCAGAGCTGAAGGCACTAGACTCATAGCTACAAGAGGTGAAGTATGAAGCTGAAAAGATACAGGCGTAGCTGAAGCCCCTGTCAGCTATGGAAAAAATGAAGCACTCCCAAGAGCAATGCAGTACACAGCAGCAGATCCACACTATCCACAGTAGAGTTATGGAAGTAACTCAGAGGCTCCAACCTATACAAGATAAGGCCTATCAATTTTTCACAGAGGTCAAAGGTCAAGGATTAGAACTGGAGTAGGTTGTCATTACAGTTGAACAACACCTCAAAGGACCTATGAACGAGGTAGTCATCCAAGAGCTCACTAGAAAGTCGAAGCAGCTTGAGGCTTTCGAAGCAGAACTACCTAGATAAAACTGACTTGGGACAAGTCACGGGTGAATGTTGGGGGCATGTTGGCCCTTGACCAAGTTTTGGGAGATCCTTGGTCAAGTTGACTTATTTTGGAACTTCAACGGCCCATTGAAGGAGGAGCGCAAGACAAAGCAAAGATGGAAGGATCTTGACCCTTTTTTTGGGTCCTTTTTGGGATTTTGGATTATGTAACGGGTATGGGATGTCGGCCCATGGGTTTACCCATGTTTAGGCCTATTTTGTAAAGTATAAATAAATGTCTAGGCAATGTAAGGAGGGACATCTATGTGATGTAAGGTAGTTGGCTAAGTGCTAGATCTATGTGATTGAAGTATTGTAAGTGCTCTGTGCATACTATGTGAAGCTTGCCGAGATGAGTGCAAGTGACTATAGAATGCTTAGTGTTGTATCCTAGCTCGGGGAAGAAGGATCTAGCGAGCTACGTAGATATTATGTCCTATGAGGAGTAGGATTTTTAGGCTATGTGCATGTAACCTATTGAAGAAGCTAATAAAGAATAAGAGTTGGTGGACGTAGCCCCAGGGTGGGAGTGAACCACATATATGTTGTGTTGCTCTGCTTTGTGCAATATGTCTTGATGTGTTTATGCCTTTATTTGCTAAGTACTTTGATATAGATAGATAGATCTATTTATGCTTTGTGCTAATAATGTATATGAATGTAGATCTGGCTTATGTGAATATGTTTAGTGCTTGAATCTGCTAGTCTAATATACTTCGCTATGATAAGTGCTTAAATACGCCAGATCTGGACGAATGATGTGATACTCTATTTCATCTGCGCAGTAGATAGTGGTTAAATATTGATGAGATATTGGTGCTAAGTGCTATGTTAAGTATTACAATCACAGATCTGTGTCCCAGCTAAGGTTGCATACACTTGAGTCCTGCAACCACCCCTGCTTCTACCTCGGGTGAGACTTCATCTACCTCGCAGGTGTTTCCGAAAGGGCTCGTAGTTAGGGTTTTTTTGGTGCGATGTTGTAGTGTTGAACCCTGGGTATGCCCATGTGCCAACACAAACCAAGATCATATACCAAGTATATGCCTCAACCATGCACCTATATGCCCCTCAAGAATGTGCCAATGCCTCAACAATATGTAAGCAAACAAGATACCGAGATAGCCAAAATGTACTTCTAACTATGTATCATACCATCACCAAGGTGTACCAAATTATGTACCAACATTGACAAGACATGCCTCAAGTATGTACCATACCATAACCAAGCATAAGCCTTAAAAATAGTACATATTCATACCTGTAATCCTGTAGACACCTTGTTAGATCATATAACAGATAAGTAGACCAACCTAGGCATCAAGAACCTGGTACCAGCATCTCTCACCAGTTCTATCTTATCCTTGTGGGACTAAGACCTCTTGTCACGCAGGACCTCACGTGACAGGCACTAGGAAACCCGCAGGGGTGCCTTGCGGAACACTAGATGTATGACCCATGGGGGTCAGCCAAATAAGGGTTTCCTCATAAATTCTCGCTCTCTTCTGCAAACCTGAAACTCCGACACTTCGCACTCTTTCATTGGCTCATATTTTGTCATCGCAAACTTGCCAAAAGATCACTTTAGAACTTAGAGATATTCAATAGAATGTATGAGTGAATATACTTATGAGTGACTTTTTGGCATGTATATATACTTTTTATAAGTAACCTCTTTCCTTGAATTTAGTTCTTCTTGAAATTTCTTGTTACAACCACTTTACCCATTCATTAATGACTTGCAACCAATTAGGGGATTCTTAACCTATCTTTGGGGCTTCCAACTTCATGACCTCTTCAATTCTGAACCATGAGGAACTACATGATGTTCCACCTACCATTTAAAATGGCATGACAAGGACTATCCATCTATGAGTGTGTTACCTACATTTACATTGTCATTCATGTCTTTATTCCTCAATAAAATTCAAGTTCCATAACCACACTTGTGTGGATTCTTGTAGACTTCTTCAAATGAACCCATCACATTTGTTGACATCAACCACTCTTGTTGACATCAATGAAAAGTAACTCACCAACGGTATTGACCACATCTTTGGGGCTTTAGAAATTCTCCAAGGGTTGACATGAATCAGAACCAACTGTCCAACGAGAAGTTTGAAAGCAAAAAATGAGAGGCTCATGAGAGCTTGGGCTGAACCATTAGAGTTGAAGGGAGTGTTACTACAGATCTTTTCGGATATCCATGAACATCTACAACAAGGCCCTAGTAATGCAGAGTTGCAAAAATCGGAGAGGTTTAAAACCCCTCGGATTCCCATAAGCATGGATTGACTCACAATGACATGGGAAGGAGCTCTTCTAGAAAAAGGCATCGGGATGGAAATAAGAGTAGGTCATGTGGAAGTGTTTCTACAAGGTCATTTAGCAGGAAGACTACTTCGGTAGATTTTTCTAGTGGTGGCACAGATTTAAGTGTCCATAAGAAGATAAAGAAGAGAAATAATTATCATAATTATTTGATTGAATAATTCAAGAAGGCTAAGCCGCCTACCTTCGATGGAGAGATCAAGAAGGGATAAGAATTCAAAGCATGGATGTTTGGTTTGAAGAAGTACTTTCGAGTACACAATTAATCTAAGAATACTAAGGCAAGGATTGTCATTTTCTACTTGAATGGAGGAGCTTCCATTTGGTAGTAATACCTCAAGGAAATCAAGGGATTAAAGGAAATCAAACTGACTTGGTAGCAGTTTGAGAAATACTTATTAAGGCATACTTATCTGATCAGTATTAAAATGAAAAGATCAAGGAATTCTATGAGCATAAGTTGGGTCAACTTACCATGGATGCATATGCCAAAATATTAATGGATTTGTTCATATATGTCCCTTACCTCAAGGAAGAAAAGGTGAGATTACAGTGCTTTCTCATTGGGTAACCACATTCCTACCAGGATTGAATTGATTTCGACAAACTGAATACTTTGGAGGAAACTATTTGAAAGGGAAAGTGTTGTTATGATTAGTCTAAGTATAATAAAGAACCTTCAAAGTGTTGGAAGAGGAAGGAAAAGAGTGGATTTCAAAAGAATGGATGAAATTCATTCCCCTACAAGAATTCCAGGAAAGGTGCATATTTGGGTCAACCAAGAAATAGTGTGTATCAAAAAAAATTTCCATCTCAAAGTGGAAATACACCAGCGGAGCAAGAAGGAGAAAGAGTAGAGGAGCCCAAGAAATGACCTTTACAATGTTGGGGATGTGGAGAACCACACTTGTTGAGGGATTGTCCCTACATACAACATGACAATAGGAAGTTTCATAATGTGTGGGAGGAAGATACATTCAATGATGTAGCCAAAATTGTGCCAAGAATTTATGCAGTAGTAGAGAATCGGAAAGCAGACCACCAAGCCTCAGTGGTGGAATTGGAAGGTATTATTGTCAATCAACCTATTTCTATTTTAATTAACCTAGGATCTAACCTTAGTTATATTTGACCCTGGTTTGTTGAAGTATGTTCATTATAGAGAAAGAAACATGCAAGAGGAGTTTTGGTTCAGTTAGCCACCAAAACAAAGAGTAAAGTTGGTGAGTTGGTTGAAGCATGTCCAATAAAAATGAGTGGAATTCAAACTCAGGCAACCTTGAATATACTACCCCTAGGTTCATATGATGTACTATTGGTAATGGATTGGCTAGCCACCCACAAGGAAAAATTAATTTTTTATGAGAAAATTTTGGAGTGTGAGGATGATGAGGGCAGTGCAAGAATTTTGCAGGACATTCAGAAGCCAATTTTTGTGAGGCAAATAATAGTTTTGTAGCTCAATAAGTTTAGTAGAAAAAAGTGTCCCTTGTATGCTATAGAAGTGATAGACTCGACAGAAAGAAAGGACTTGAGGGTTGAAGATCACCCAATGTTGTGGGAATTCAGAGATGTGTTTCTAGAAGAGATGCCAGGACTACCTTCGAAAAGAGATCTCAATTTTTCAATATATCTTGTACCTAGAGTGGTTCCTTCATCCAAATTTCCTTATAGGATGAGTGCACCAGAGTTGGTGGAGTTGAAGGTGAAACTAAAGGAAATGTTGGATAAAATTTGTATCAGACTAAGTGTGTCTCTGTGGGGAGCACCAACCCTATTTGTAAAGAAGAAGGATGGTAGCTTGAGACTATGAATTGACCATATGCAGTTGAACAAGATGACCATCAAGAAAAAGTATCATTTTCTTACGGTAGACAATCTCTTTGATAAAATAAGAGGAGCAACCATTTTCTAAAATATTGATTTCATGTCAGCATATCACCAATTCAAAATCAAGGATGAGGACATCCACAACACAACGTTTAGAACAAGGTATGGGCACTACGAGTTCGTGGTGGTGCCATTTCGGCTTACAAATTCACTAGCTACATTCATGTGTTTAATTAATAGCGTTCTCAACAAATATTTATAAAAGTTTGTCTTAGTTTTTGTGGATGACATCTTGGTGTATTCCAAGAACAAAGAAGAGAATGAAGAGCATCTCAGGATGGTGCTACAAGTTTTGAGAGAGCATTATTTGTATGCTAAGTTCAACAGGTGTGAATTATTTCAAAAGGAAATCCAATATCTAGGCCATGTAATCTCAACAGACAGAGTGACAGTGGATCTTGAAAAGATCAAGGCAATCATGGATTGGCCTACCCCTAGAAATGTGACAGAAGTAAGATCCATAATGGGATTGGTTGGATATTACCAGAGATTCATAAAGGGATTTTCCAAGATTGGTAATCATATCGCGTCACTACAAAGGAAAGAGAAGAAGTTTATATGGTCAGTAGAGTGTGAAGAAATATTCCATAAACTAAAGCATCTTCTAACTAAAGCCCCTTTTTTGAAGATTGCAGACCCAGAGAAATATTTCTTGGTTTGTACAGACGCTTGCAAGGAAGGACACGATGGAGTTCTCATGCAAGATGGGAAAGTGATTTTCCATGAATCATGGAAGTTGAATGAGAATGATTAGAAGTATGTTACCCATGATCTAGAATCGGCAGCAAATGTGCATGCACTGAAGATGTGGAGACATTACTTGCTCAGAAGACAATTTGTCCTGACGACCAACCACTGTGGTCTGAAGTACTTATTTGACCAATCAAGGTTGAATGCTAGACATGCCAGGTGGATGACGCTAATTAGAGAATTTGATTTCAAAATCAAGCACATCAAAGGGAAGGAAAACAAAGTGGCAGATGCAATCAGCCGAAGCATTCAGATGATACACTTAGCAACACAAGTGTAGGAGAGTGTGACATCAAGAAAAGGATTAAAACCCTCTTGTAGGGAGATTAATTTTTCACTCAAGTGAAAGAAGGGTTACAACGAGACCCTAGAGAGAATAAATATGAAGGGTATCAACTTGGAGTTGATAATCTGTTGTTATATAATAACAAACTGTACATACCTAATTCAATAGACTTGAGGCATTTAATTATAGATGAATTCCATAAAAGACCATATATAGGTCACCCTAGTTACCAGAAAATGGTGACGGTAGTAAGGAAATTGTATTATCGGTTTGAAATGAAGTAGGAAATTTCTCAATACATTGTTAAATTACTAGTGTCAGCAAGTAAAATTTGAGCACAGACATCCTGCAGGTCTATTGCAACCTTTTCCTAATCCTGAGTGGAAATGGGAAATAATTTCCATGGATTTCATCACTAGTTTTCCAAAGACAATTAAGCAACATGATGCGATCATGGTTGTAGTGGATAAGTTGAGCAAGGAAACTCATTTTATTCCTATTAAGTCTACCTTCAAAGCCATAGATGTTGCTAACCTTTTTATGAAGTAAATTTTCAGATTATGTGGTTTTCCCAAGACTATAATTTCGGATAGAGATGCCAAGTTCACCTCAAAGTTTTGGAAAATCTTGTTTACAGGCTTGGGAACGCAATTGGAATTTAGTACATCCTACCATCCCCAAACAAATGGCCAGAATCAAAGAGTGAACAAAATCTTAGAAGACATGTTGAGGATGCATGTTATGCATCATCCTAAGCAATGGGAAGAGTATCTACCCCTGGTAGAGTTTGCATACAACAATGGTTATCATAAATCATTGAATATGAGCCCCTTTGAGGTTCTTTATGGAAGAAAGTGTAGAGTTCCAATTAGTTGGGAAAGCCCAATGGATAAGATCACACTTGGACTAGAATTACTAAAATAAATGGAAAAGGCAATGATCAAGATAAGATAGAATATGAAATTAGCTCAGGATAGACAAAAGAGCTATGCAGACAGCAAGAGGACTCACAAAGATTTCAAAGTAGGAGATCATGTGTATCTTCGATTGAAACACAAGAGAAGTTCCCTGAGAATGGGAATGTGTGCTAAATTGGCACCCCACTATTATGGACCATTTGAAGTATTGGAAAGAGTGGGACTTGTTATCAATCATATTATATCTTGGGCAAATCCCAATCCAAGTCACAAAGGTGGGACAACTACAGGAGTACCTACCCACTGTCACCTTAGATAGACACTCCCCTCGATTTAGTGAAATCACCACAAGGGGGGAATCCCAGTGGCCCTAAGGGGATTGAGATGGAAAGTAAGAGAATGATCAATGAACACCCCTATAGGTCAATATTTGAGAAGGAATAAGGCTTAAGAGGGAGTCTTATATATGGTAAACGGTTATCAAGTGTTGTATATCTACAAAACAGTGTTAGTCCTACCCAGAACAAGACAAATGATGGAGATAAAAGCCTTAAACCAATGGGGATCAAGCAAGAAAATTTTATGTCCCAAAATGCAGCAGTATGGAAATATATAAATCAGCAAGAAATGATGTCAATATCTGCAATTCTAACCATCAAAAATTTAGTACAAGATATTGGAAATAAAGTTAGCAATGCCTAGTTAAACCTCCAATGATTTAGCCAAGACTTTGATGATACTTAGGGCTATTCATTTAGTGTTATAAACAAGTTATTATGACATCCAAGTGGTTTTTGTAACAAACAATTGCTACAATAGCAATATCTAACCATAGAAATCAACAAGCAAACCATCCAAATGATAGCCAATAATTAGTATAACAATAATCTTGGTTCCCAAGTAAATTTCAGTGGTAGAATAGTGAGCAAAGATTGAAAGCAAGATAATTTTGCAGAATCCCTAATGGTTGTAGCATTAATTTATAACAACAGAGAGAATTACTTGGCTAAATAAAACACCCTTAGGGCACAATAATTATTATAACATATAGCAAATAATCCACCTTGAACAATTGCAATATCTAGTAAATTCATGTATATCAATCCAAGAATATTATATCTCCAATGAAACTTAGACTAGTGACAAATCAATTGGTTTATGGATTTTATTATGTAGAATCTAGTTGTGTTACTTATTTAGGGGTGTAATCCCTTTTACTCCCTAGAGCAAACAAAACTAGCAAGGTAAATCTACGAGGGTGTAGGCCCTTTTCTCCTCCTAGAAACCTTTGCAAAAATATAGCTTATCCAAAAATAACAAGGTAGACTTGATGGAGGGTGTATTCCCTTATACTCCTCCAAGGGTATAGACAAATCAATGCTTGAAACAAGAAGAAACCAATCAATAAATGCAAAAATTCCTTACCAATTCCAAGAATAACATGAAGAAACTTGTATTTATCAAGTATATTCCACCAAAATACCAAGAACAAGCCTTCCACGAGATAGCACCTTATTTATGTTCACCAATAGACAAAGTACTAGAATCCAAGAGACATTCAAGAGAGATATGGATCAAAATTCCCAAGCAGGGCAAAAATTTCAGCCATGTAATGTGTAATTCTCAAGTGAGTTATGATGAAAATGAAATATGACAAGACCTTTATTTATATAAGGTCTTGTAAAACCAATTTGTCCACTTATCTAAAGTCAACCACAAATTATGGAGGCTTAACTCCTCTATTTGTCCTTTTACAACTTAAAATTCAAAATTACAAAAATAAATTTCCCTTTTAGGGGTGACGCCATGCCCTAAAGGGTGACATTAGGCCTCTAGGTGAGACATTTTGACCCTTGATGAAGAAAGTTGGGCCTCCAAATTTCATATACCCTACTACCAAGTTCCATAATGCATGCCAAGTGTCTCTCTCTCCATCAAACCAAGCCACATCACCATCAACCATGAGAACCCCATCAAAAACCCTAAGCCCATGTGATGTCTAGGGTATAGAGTGTGACGTTTTAGGCCTTCAAAGCCCAAATTTGTGGTGAAAGGAGCTGGAAAATGGTCATCTCATGGTGTCCAAGTGCCTCCAAAGGCAACGTTCATCCTCCCATGTGTCTAAGTTGAGGGGCACACCATCCAATCTATGGGTTTTATGCCCCAATGAAGGTCCAAGCAACCTTGTGCCTCCATGATAAGACTTCCACCTAGAAAGGGCATGCAAAGAAAAATAGATTCACCCTCCAAGGGTCCACAAGTCACACATATCATTCCAGGTAAGACATATCTAATAAAATAACCACCCAAACATGTGCATCAAATCCCCCCTTTTCAAAATAAACAAATGCCCAAAGACCTTATACAACTTATCAAATTTAAATATGGGAGGGTTATCATGGTGACCTATTGGGTAGATCATTCCTCAATTCAAGGAGTGTTTCCCAAGGAGACCCTTTCTAAGTCATGTAAGAGAGTGTGAAATGGATGGGGGTGAAACTTTTGGGCATGGGGTTTTTTGACATACAAGGGCTCATATTGTCTAATTTATGGGTGCCTTTGTTGAGGGTGTGCTTGCTCTTGAGTTACCAACTATTTGCATGCCACCTTTTTCCAAACCCCTTTTTTCCATCTTTCCAATCCCTCCTTTAATTTATAATTTGAAAATTTGAGGGTCCCCCTTTTCGGTTTTCCAATATTTAACATTAATTTAGGATTGGGATGAGCACTAAGTAGAGCTCAAGTTTGACCAACTTTTGATGGTCCTTATTTGTTGTGTTCACTTTCTTTTCAGCATTAGTTTATTATTCTTTTATAGCTACTCCTATCTTCTTTCGGGACATCAGCCCCTCTTCCCATGAAATTAGGTACAAGTCCTTCTCGGGTCAGTAATGACTAAAAACCCAAAACATAAGAAAACAAAGGGAAATGAGTGTGGAAAATGATAAGTATTGACGAGAGTGGTATGATGACTCTTCAAGGAGACCCCCCAGTAGAAAACTTATCACCGAGGGTGCCCCACTTATTAGGAAAACATGTCAACCACCAAGGTGAAATGAGACAAAAGACATAATTTCCAAGAAAACATTGTCAAAATCAAGAAAGTACCCTTTGAAACATGTTCAAATGCTTCATTTATTAAAATGACACTTACCACAACACCAGACTTGTTACCTCATGGAGAAATACTTGTTATCTTATGTGAGCCAAGTTGGGTGTGGTGGATGTTACTGCCATTGATCGGATGGTGATGTGTGGTGAGTGGAGGACTCTCCTTGTTGATCTACCTCTCGGTACTCCATGTCTCCAACCTGTGGGCCTCGAGACATCATCTCCTTAGTTATCCCTAGAAATGGGGGATAACATCTGGCTCCTACTCAGGGACATGTACTTGTCATAGAGTGCATGAGAACCTCAATATCTCCTGGTAAGACATGTGCCTACACACATTGAAACAAACAATTTTTTGGTTATCTAAGGTATCTCACTCACCCTTTGTTCATATGGTCAAAAATTCAAAATTTCAACTAATATTTTAAAAAAAAAATTTACTTTTTCAAAAATTTCTAAACTAACATGTAATATGATGAAAGAATGATCATAACAGGTATGCAATAATGCAAGTAGATAAAAATGAAAATGAGATATGACATGCAAATAAGTAAATGAAACTAAATTATCATGATAAAGCAAAATGCAAATGCAAGAAAGCAAGATGACTTACCTACTTTCCTGGGGTTGGGCGCCCTGTGGATATTAGGTCCTTTGGATGTTAGGTGAAATTGTACAATCGTGCAACCAACTACTCATCGTCTCATCAAGGTATCTCCCCCTGTGCTTAATCATGGATTGCAACAAAGATAAGTTAATCACATAATAATCATGAGAATAAATGAGCATGCAATGAATCATAAGAGACAACTCATGGAGATGGGTGGGAGGGAGGAAATCATGTTGGAAAGAATAGACACAAGATTGATCGATCCATCTTTGAATAGGACTACCACATATAGATGTGGGCTCATCTTTATCCTCACTCAGAAATTGCTTGTTGAGAGCTTAGAGGAGATGAGATATCGAAAGAAAATTGTAAGGTACAAGATCTATTATATTAGCAAAAAAGAGAAATAATGCAACAAATAACACCAAGATAGCAACAGAATACAGAAATGTTGCAAAGATAACAACGAAACAACAAATTATATGGAACCACAACACCAAAATTATACCTTTATTGATAGGAAACAAGGTTCACTTGCCTCTTCGAGGGGGCAACATCCAGCAACACAGAGCTCTATTACAATAATTCTTCAATACAAAACTTCTCATACCCTCTACTCCTATTTATACTAAATCTATCTATCCAAAAGAACAATCTAGAGGAAGATCATTCTAGAAGCAGAAGCTTCTATTAGGTATTCTTACATTTGAATTATTCCTCCTTATTTCTAGGCCTTATTAATATTTACCTTTATTACATTGAAATATATTATTCTACCCACTTGAGGGGTTAGGTAGGTTAGGTCCCTAACATGTCCTCCACCTTAAAATCATCCTTGTCCACGAAAATTTTCCACGCTTCCACTAGTTTCATCATTTTTTTAAACAGGGCGGGATTTTTCATGGATATTGCAACGAAAGTTCGTCGCAATATTGACGAAAATCTTAATTTAACCTAGTCGGGATTTCCGTCGCTATAGCGACGAACTTTCGTGGCAATAGCGATGAAAATTTTGCCTATCTCATTGGTCGGTGTTAACGGCTAGTTGACTATTTTATCTATATATACGTGACTTTAAGAGACTTTGTGACACAATTGCTATAGTTGTGACGTTATTCTTGGCTTTTGTTTGAGCTGTTTATTTTTTCCGTCACCCACCAGTTGAACAAATCCAATTCTCGATCTACATAGCTTGGATTTTGAACTTGCAAGGTTAGTATGTTATTTTTT
>JZKD02S1984733.1:28766-39866 GCA_000966675.3 Picea glauca
GCTTACAATTTGTCACTTGCAGTTGGAAATTTTAGATCTAACACATTACATTAAACCTAAAAAAATACTTGGAGTACATTTCTCAACATGTTGTAAGCACATTAGCTGAAAGAGAAAGAATATTTTCTTTGCAAAACATTCAACATGTATCTAAATAAGAAGAAAATACAAGCAAGATTGAGAAAGAAAGTTTGTTCACCAGAAATTATATTCACTGAGTGGAAAAATTTGAAGATATTACACTTCGTAAGCCCAATCTATATCCTGGTAGCTTGATACACCCAAAAATATGAACCCTTTTTCATTCCCATATTCTTCTTTTTATCCACCAAAGGGATTCAAATGCTTATCTTAGATCCTAAATTTTAGGGTTAATCTGTTCATTACATATAGATATGTAGATATTAAACTTCCCCATTAAGTTATGACTACTATTCAAGAACACTTCTTTACATTGAGTGAAGTAGAGTTTAGATGCTAATTTGTAGGGATAACTCCCCTTTTTTGGGCCCACAACCTCGATCTAACAAAACATTGTTTTGATCAAAAAGACATTTTATTACAACTGGCTTTAGTATCTCAAACTAAAGAAAAAGATTCTCTAACTGAAACTAGAGTAACTGTTGATAACTAAAGTGTAGGAGATGCAAAACAAAAATATTCAAAGCCTGGAACTTGTTGTTGACCTCACATGGATCCACACATATGCCACTAACTGGAGAAAGGCCTTCAACAATGGAGAAAAACTTGCACATGATTCAAATTTTCTTACTTGTTGACAATAATAGACTTACATGTTTTCCTTTAGGAACATGCATGTCTTTTGATATTTTTTCTACAACTTTTGCTACTTTTTTTCTGTAATTTTGAATGTTGCATATCAAGTGTTTGATTTTGTTGATGTAGCTCTTGAATTTGTTTCCAAATACTATCATTCTATGGTTTGAGGGTTTCCACCTACTTCTTACTTTCCTCCATTTCCTTGTTACCTTCATCTTTAGGCTTGATCTTTGTTTCCACTCCGTTCTCAGTTTTAAGTTCACACTCTTCCTCAACAACATGGCTATTGAGATCAATGGAGATCTTAGGCTTACTAGGTCTCATCTCATACCTTGGATTCTTCTCATGTTTGTCTCTAATGTTGTCTTTCATAGGCTCATGTACCCTCAACATTTCCCCACTTTCCTTTGATTTGGTCTCTTCTAAAATTTTCTCTAGGGAATGCTCTATTTATAGACCTGTGGTGTACTCTGTTTCCAAACCAGAAGGCTTAATACCCGAGTTCTAACCCTTGTTTCTCTTCTTTTCAGTCTCACCTATTGAAATTTCCTTCAAAGTGTGGATGGCCATTTATTCCATATTGGTAAACCTAGAGGGATCTTCTCCAGTGTCTTGATATTATATTACAATTAGCTTTTTCTCTTTGAGGGATGGATAGAACAAGGCTTTGGAGTCTAGCCTTAATTGGTTGGTCAACCTGGTATTCTGATTTGGTTTACTTGGCATCCTTGGGATCTATTTCCCCTTTTTCTTTCTACCATGTTTCTCCTCAGGAGTCTCTCTAATCTCCGTGTCAGATGGAACAAATTAAACTATAGATTCTTTAGGACTAGCCTGCTTATTATTTTGTTGTTTGTTTGGTTTCAGTTTAGGATATTTTTCTACTTGCATACCAGTGGGAACAAGTTCGACCTCAAGTTTCTTAGGATATGGTTGGACTGTTGGAAAAACCTTTTTTTTACTCTTTCTGACATATACTTTATCACATTATCTGGCCCTTTGTTTCACTATGGATGACCTCAGTTGTCTCTGAGGTATTTCATCTTTTTCTAGAGTGATGGATCTTCCTTTGATAGATCTGACCCTTCTTTTTGTAGGTCAGGTTTGTTCTTTGGAATGCTTGATGGTTTTTTATGAACTTCCAGGTTCTATGGAAACCCTAGCTTCCCAGGGAACTTTAATTTCCTATTCTTATGTTTGTTGAGTGTTTGAATCTTCATCTTGTAACCCTAGAGATACTAAAAGTTGTGCCTAGGAGATTCCCAATTCACTAAGAGCATAAATAAATAGTATTTTTATAAATCCTTGATGGTGGAGACTCCTGTGAGCACTTTGTGGATAGTTCTGGACTCGTTTGGAAATCTTGGTTAGGATTTTTAGAAGGTAGAATGGGAGATTCATATCATTATCGCCATTTAAATGCATGAGAAATAAGATTTGTTAGTAATGGATAATTGAAAACATACCTTCTCCAATGATGTACCTCTATATTTCTGACAGGATGCCCCTCCATTCCTATCTCAACCATTGTATCATGATACCTTGGCTCCAGTCTGGGCTCTGATGCTCTGCTACTAGGAACTAGTTGCACATCTCAACTGGTAATTTACCTTTCTTGAACCACTTCTCACCACTGATAGGTAGAGAACATGTTTTTGCTATAGAATTCTCTGTTACATGGATGATTAAATCCCCAACTTGTGCCTAGAATCCATCAAAGATCTGTGCAAAAATTAGAGCGATTTCTGCATGGTGTCCATTGAAAGCACAAATGAAATTGTACCACTCTCCCCTGATGAATATGTCCCTGATCTCTGGTATGGATTTGAACAACTTGATCCCTGTTGGCTATGCCCTATGAAGTTGCCAGCACTTTCATGGTGGTATCATCATGCCCTATATTCCCTTTGTTGATAATGGTGTTCGAGACTACGTGCCACTTAGGGTTCATTCAATACTTGCACTGAAAACTGAATAGGGAACAAACGTGCAAGATTTCGAGGGTGGTAGGAAAAACTGAGCACGTTTGTGTGTCAATGGGATTTATTCAAAATTCAAATATATTTAAACCATGAAAACTCATTAAAATAGAGCCCGTGTGTTGATTGCAAGAATGTTGGCATTCTTGCAATCAACACTTTTACACTTGTAGCTCTAGGTTGTTATAGCAAGATTTGCCTCACCATTGCTATCTTGCATAGAGGGCCTTTTTCTGTTTCCCTATGCAGAATATTCATCCCTTTTTTGATGAATACAGAGCTAAAAATACATATTTTTCCACATATGCGCACCCTATCTACTATACAACATGCATATACACAGGTTCCTCCCCTACAAACTATGTACATTGAGATTTGGGCCAAAAAATACAAAAATGAAGTTGGGTTTCCATGTCACGACAAGAGATCTCTGATCTTTGGCCTTCCATATATTGGAAACGTTCTGACTCATACCTTCAGGTGTTTTTTTAAGGCTATAAGAGCATAATTCTGAGCTATGAAAAAAAGGAGAAAGCATTCAAATTTAAGAGCAAAGTTACTCTAGAGAAATTACTTCATATTGAGTTTGCATCTCTTTGTTCCTCAAGTCTGAACACAGTGTTCAACCCCCAAGATCTTCCCCTATTGTTGAGATAACCTCATTGTCTCCCTTCTATGAGCTTGCCTTTGGTGGAGGATTGAAGTGGTGGAGGCCCAGTTGGAAGGAACCTGGTTTCCTGGTTTTGAACCATTTCGATACGGAAGTCTATAATGTTATCACTTTTGCTGATTATTCACTAATAGAAATACTGCTTTCCCGTCCTATTGGTATCTTGAAAATACATGATTATTATCCATGGGCATGTTTGTAATGTTTATTAATGGATTATGCTATCTAATGTGATAACCTTTTATATTATCACCATATGCTTGCTCTGCTTATTTGTTGAGAACTTGTCATAGGTATAAATCTTTGATTCAGAGTGCTCAATGGTGGACATCTTCAAATGTTGGAACAAGGTAGGTTTCTTTCCTATCTCACTCACACATTGGTTTATATAGCATATGTTGGAATTGAGTAGATTTCTGTAGTCATACCTATCTGTTGTGGTTCACCCTTTCCATAGAGAGTTTTTCCCTCATAACAAAATTGGCGACTTCAGTGGGGAGAGATATTATTTCTAAGGGTTGAAGTACTTTTTCTCCTTGCATTTCTCTTTTTCCTTTTTGTTTCTTGTCGTATCACTGCTTAATAGATTCTATTCACTCTGGGTCTAAGTCTTTAGCCTTTTTCCCTTTCTTGGCCTTGTTTTAAAGCCTCTACATGCCTTTTGCCTTGACATTTGCATACAAATGTGTGTTGTCTCATTGCAAGTTGCATATATACACACTGTTTTCCTGAACATTCGCATATACCACTTTTCCTTGCCTGTTTTCTTGGTTTTGTGATTGTTGGGTGGAATTTTATAGTTGCTGAGCCTTGTTAGGTCTCTGTAGTGCTTGTTAAGCTTCATTGGGATGACAGGAAATCTGTTTGGAGTTGAATTTTTGGGCAGAGTCTTTCTCATTATTTTTCATTTTTTATTTGTCCTTGAGCTCTGGGCTGTTTGCTTGGCTACTTGGTATTCTGCTTGAGTTATTTTGTTTATACACAGTAGAATTTATATATCAGGTTTCTTATCAGTCCATGCATTTTATTTTAGTATATTGAAAATACAAAAAAATTAGGCATTTTACATTTCTTGGCATTTTTGTCTTTTGAATCTTTATCATTAGCTTAGTGCATTTAGTGAAATATTGCATTTTACTTCTGAATTGCAAAGTTGAAATATAAAATTGCACTATTTTTATACGCATGTCATTCATTGAAAAGTTAGAATTAGACTTTGCATTATATTTGTATTTATTCTCTTGCAGAGTCATAATATCATGAGTTTCACTTCCATATCCTTTTGAGTGACCACAACCAATAAAATTTATGCTTTAAACTAAAATTGATTAGTCACAATTTTATTTTTAAGGGTGCACAAACTAGTCTAGGATTTAGTGCATTGGAATAGGATTTTGTGAGTAAACTTCTCCAAGGAAATTGAATCAACATATGTGTCTGAGATAGGGAGTTGAGAATTCCATTGTATATTTGGTAACATCAGGAGGCTCTGCTCACATCAGAGTTAATCATGAGGTCACACAAAGTTAGTTGAAGGGATAACCCCCAGATACTTGCCTAGTGTCAGAGATATTTCTATGGATTTATTCGTATTTGGGGATCTTTCTAGTACCCATACCTCTTTTAGAGGTGGTGCTTTCAAGGTTTCAGGCTTTTCTACCCTGCCCATGCAGTAATCCAGACTGACGATTTCTCCCTTGTGCATCGGTTATATAGTGGTTTATTAGTTACTTGACTTAGGTATCTCATAGGTTACTTGTAGGGGTTAGTCTACTTGTATCCTAGGTCATATAGGGGTCATAAAAAAGATAGCCTTTATGGAGGATTACCTCTCCGGGGAATCTGACCAACTGGTTGTTAAGCCCAAGAGGGCCCCTATAACTGATTCTGTTATCTCCAAACTTTAGTGGGGATTCTCAAGTCCCTCTTGGACGAGACATACCTTATTTAGCGCGGGAGGCCACTCAACCACTTTAGCCCATTTGCATGCATATTGGCCATTTGAATTTTTGTATGCTCTTTGACTACTAGTTGGCCTTAGAAGTCTCTTTTGGTTTTCATCATCATGGATAGTGGAGTTTTTTTTTCTCCCTCATTTACTGTTACCCATCCCATGATGCCTACTCATTTCATGGGGATGGATCCTTCCGCTTTTCACAATGGTATGCAAAATTATAACACTCATTCCACACCTTGGGTCTCTAGTCATTTTTCTATTAATATGCCCTCACCCCTGCAATCCTCTCCCTGGAACACATATATGAAACCTAGCATTGGATCCGGGGGCACCATGGCTCTGATGCCTACTTCTTCGTTTGATATGAGTCATGTCCCTATGGGAGGTTGGAACCTTCCCCCTTATGGATCTAATGCTAGCTATGATCTTCCAGGAGCCAGTGCTCACATGGGTACTTATCCCACTTATTACACCCCATCCATGTATCTGTCATCTGCCATGACAATTTCTTCGAACAATTTTTCCATGACAAGCCCTCAAGTGCCTCCATGTATTTCGTATAGGGAAAAACAATTTTACGGTTCAGGATACCCTCTTTATGGAACCCCTTCACAAGGGGGAAACATATATCATCACTTGAATAATTATTATCCTACCTCGGTCCCCTTGTAGACCTTAGTGATGATGCCCATCCACACCTGTTCAGACCTTTTTAGCACAAGCTACCACCCTTCTGGGTAGGGATAGGAAGTATAGCAGGATCCTTCCCAGCCTGCAATGTTTCAAAACCAATATTTCCCTGGACCTTGGCATCAAATGCCGCAATCTACTACTATCCCAATCACTGTCAGTCATACTGGTGCTCCATCACCAACCTATGCCAGTCATGTCAAATATGGTTCCACATTTCCACAAATTATGTCGACAACTCACACCCAACCTCTACCAATTATGTTGGGGGAACCATCCTTTTTACCCAAAATCATAGCCATGTCTTGTCTCCAACCTCTATTCATCATGTAGGAGAAGACTCTCTTACCCTTACCAATCATGTCAAGAGCATGTCACTAGCAGTTGTAAAAGACGTTGGGGGCATTAAGAAGCCTATATGTCTCAGACGTAAGCCTAAATTCCTTTACAGGACTTGTGAAGGAAGTCACCTTACTTGTTTGTGTCCGGATACTACTGAGATACCAAAATCATGGGGCTCACCCTAGAGCCCTTTGGATTCTGAGGAATATGTGGTTTCTCCTCACACCACTTCTCCTTTGATAGTCTTGGTGGTTCCACCACCGCAATCCCCTCCCAACCTCACCCCCTTTTTCGAGGGTGAAGCATCTGTTGTCCCCGTTACTATGCATCCTCTTCAACCTATAATTGAAGAAGTGGTCACACCAGTGCAATATCTAGTCAATCCTACTCTCCCCAAAGAGAGTGATGCGTCCTTCACTCACGTCATCAACATTCCAGGTCCTTCCCCTTCTGAACATGAGAGATTTATACTTCCCCTGATTGCTCTCCCTCCAAGTCCTGATGAGGTTCCCTTCGATTGGGATGACCTGATGGAGCATCTCATATCCCCACCTATGTCTTTTCCAGTAAGAGAAATTATTCGAACCATTACAGAGACTATATACTACGTTGGCACTTTCTCCTCCTCGACTTGGAGAGCTTTGGGTTTTCCCAAGATTTTGTCAGCTATATGTAAGATACTGACTTTCCACAGAAGACTGGTAAGGGAGCCTTGGCCTCCTCCCTTACATGTTGATTAGAACAACAAAAATGAGTCTTAGTTAAGCTCTTTTCTGACTCGTCTAAAAACTTAAAAGATTATTGAGTGATTTGTCCCTTTCACACTCGTTAAATTGGATTTGAAAGGTCATAAGTCTTAGTTAATCTCTTTTTCAACTCGCTACCAAAAATAAAAAATATCGCCAAGTGAACTTGTCTTTTTCACACTCGTAAATTGGATTTGAAAAGACGTCTATTTGGCACAAGTTTATCCATTTTTTCACACCAAGTGGACTAAAAGACATAAAAAAAGGACATTTTTTGGCGTTAAGTTGTGATTGCATCTCATGCCCTCGCTTGCAGTATTGAGCCTTTAGCCGATTCTTGCTTTGCATTATAAACTGTTTCCTAAGCAGTTTTTGCATCCTTAACCAAGCAGAGCATTGTTTATATCCTTCGCAATTTGACACCCTATACCCTGGAGGGAACATCACCCCGAGTGTCCATCTCCCGCATGCATTTCCTTGCATTGAGCATAGGTACATTCCATTGTTGGAACTAGTTTTTCTTACTTGCGACACTCGTTTCCTCCTCTGTATCATAGCATTCATTTGTTATGAAAAAACAAAAAAAAAAGACGAGCGGGAAGGTAATACTATATTATATTTGGCAACAGTCGTGTCACCTTTGAACATAGCACAAAGTTATTGAGTCCCCGTGTCATCATAATTTTGGGTTTAGCATGGCCTTAGGAAACTGATCTCGTTACAGAGTTTTCTCTACCGAATGGTTACTCTTCCAATCCCCATAGAGAACATTATTGATGCCTCATGCATATGATAGTTATATCATTGGGTCTATGCTGCTATAGTCTACCATATGTCTCATTCTCTTGTTCAAAGGAAGTCTATCAACTTGTGTTGGCCATTCCTCAGAACTCTTTACTTTGCATGTCATCCATACCCTCAATTTGTCTCAGAATCACATGATACTATGGTCTTATCATGCACCCTGGCCCTACTTTCATCATTGGTAGGTCACCTTGAACCCAACAGTCGACATTTCATCATTGGTTGTTGACTAGGTGGTTTCCCTTGTGTTCCCTTGTGTTCGATGACAAGACATCTATTCACACTTTGGGATTCATGCATTGTCTTGGATTCCATAAGCCTTATTGGTGGTTTCCTCACCTTTGTCAGTAGTTTTCATCATTGGCTTCTATTCAGAGGGTCTTTTTCGTGTACCACTTGCATTTGGTACACACGAAAGACACATAGGGTCGTTGGTTCATGAACATGTTCTTCATCCAATGTCCACCAAATTGTGAAGGTCCTACTTCTTTCCTCGTGCTGACTGATGAGAGATTCCTTAATGCTCTCCTTTCAGTGGGTGTCTTTCCATCGACTTCAGCTCATATATTCTAATATGGGACCTAGAGTTTTATGAGTACCTTGAGGCTTGCAGTCATTAGTGGAAGGCTCTCTCGCCATTGACAAATGGGAATACATCAATGCCTCCTGATCAATGGATTCCTCAAGTGTTCGACATCGACTCCTTTATTCACACTTGTAGGAATGTGCTCGGTGACTTGATACCTACTTTCATTATTGGTAGGATGTCTCACGTTTGTTAATAGTATACCTCAATGACCGATAATCAAACGATGTCTCACTGTGTTCGACCTCAACTCCTTTATTCACATGATGTAGACTTGCACCCTTGGCAGATAGTGTAGAAGAATTGAAGACATCACTATGTGGCTGCAACTTTCCTGAGTTGTTTCTTCCCTTCCATTGGACCAACACCTACGTGAATTCAGTAATCACGGGACATCAAATTATACTCCATTGTATGCATATTGGTTTTGAGACTTTTTCTACTGGGCCTTGTTCATGATTATGACAACTTTTGGCATATAACCACATTTGTATTTTCCTATTCTGATATATTTTCAACATGGATCTGCATTGTATTCTATTGGCAGCCATATATGTAAAGTCAACACAAAATGTAATGAGAAACTAGTCTTTCCAGTTGGGTTTACACCTCTCCACTTCTAGGTTATTTATAATGTATTTCAACCATCGCAGATACTCATCTGATCTCACACATTAGGGGGTTTCTGTTATAATAAGATTTGCCTCACCATTGTTATCTTGCATAGAGGACCTTTTTTCATTTCCTTATGTAGACTCTTCATCCATCTTTTGATGAATCCTGAGCTAAAAATACACATTTTTCCACATATACACGCCCTATCTACTATACAACATGTGTATATGAAGGCTGCTCCACTATAGCCTGCGTACATTGGGATTTGGGCCAGAAAATAAAAAAATGAAGTCAGATTTCCATGTCACGACAGGAGATCTCTGATCCTTGGTCTTTCATATACTGGAAATGTTCCAACTTGACCCTTCAGTTGCATTTTGAAGGCTATAAGAGCACAATTTCGAGCTATGAAAAATAGGAGAAAGCATTCAGCTTTAAGAACAAAGTTACTCTAGAGAAATTACTTCATATTGAGTCTGCATCCCTTTGTTTGTCAAGTCTGAACACAATGTTCAACCCCCAAGCTCTTCTCCTATTGTTGAGAGAACCTCATTGTCTCCCTTCTATGAACTTGCCTTTGGTGGAGGATTCAAGTGGTGGAGGCCCAGTTGGAAGGAACTTGGTTTCTTGGTTTCGAACCATGCCGACACATAAGTCTATAATGTTATCACTTATGTTGATCATTCATTAATAGAAATAATCCTTTCCCATCCTATTGGTATCTTGAAAATATATGATTATTATCCATGGGCATGTTTGTAATGTTTATTAATGTATTATGCTATCTAATGTGCTAACCTTTTATATTATCACCATATGCTTGCTCTGCTTGTTTTTTAAGAACTTTTTGTAGGTATAAATCTTTGAGTCGGAGTGCTCAATGGTGGACATCTTCAAACTTTGGAATGAGGTAGGTTTCTTTCTTATCTCACTCGCACATTGTTTTATATAGAATATGTTGGAATTGAGTATATTTCTATAGTCATACTTGTCTGTTGTGGTTCACCCTTTCCATAAAGAGTTTTTCCCTCGTAACATAGGTTAACTCTCTTGTGATCCATCAGTGATATAAACCATGGTGATAAAACTCTTCCAAACTCAAATCAAGGCCTGAATCAACATTATAAAAAGAAAAACACAAAGAGGGGATGACATAAAACAAAATGACTTAACACATAGTGAAGAAGATAGACTAACTAAGAGCTAGGTTGATAGATGAATAGGCTGGTTTGAGGAGAAGAAGGAAGAGGTGAAGGCATAGGATATAACACTTGGTATGGTGTTGATGTACATGGTTGATGGTTGAGGCATATGGTACTATTGTGGTGCATGGTTGATGCATGGTTTGGTACAATTGTGGTGCGTAGTTGATGCACTTGTTGTGGTACACGATTGATGCTTGGTATGGTACATGTTGATGATTTGGTACATGATTTTTAGAGGCATGTGTTGGTGATGTTGGAAATCTAGTTGAGAGGTATCCTTGGTATATGATCTATGTGAGAGGATCTGGTTGAGTATCCATGATAGTGACATGTTGGACAGGTTGATGTGATAGGTTGACAGTGGTAGGTTGGATATAGTGACAATTTGAAAGTGATAGGTTGGATACAATGACAGGTTGGATACACTGACAAGTTGACAGGTTATAGGTTGATGTGATGGTGATAGTTACATTGGAAGTGATTTTGGTAGTGACAGTTGGTCTACACTTATATTTTATGGCATCAGGACGGGGCAAGGAAAGGGGGTTGTAGCCTCCTTCTAGTTGGTGCTAAAGAATTTAGGGAGTTGTAGCTTCCTTGAGGTTGGTGCATATAAATCATGGGGTTGGTTCCTCCTTCTAGTTGGTGCTTCCTATGAATGTATTATTAATATATATAAGAAATCATTTTGTTTTTTTCTCCCATTTGGGTTTCCACGCAAATTCT
>JZKD02S1984733.1:48801-63492 GCA_000966675.3 Picea glauca
ATATTATTAATCTTCTCCAAGTGATCATCAAGACTATGCAAGACATGAACAACAAAAAAAACAAACATCAATCACACATATGATATACACAGAGACACATATTCACGAGGAAACCAATAAAGGGAGAAAAAATCTTCTTCTTAGACTGATAGGAAGTCTTTTCAATTCCGTACATCATCTTTCTTTGAGAACCAACTCATAATGAGGCTACAACCTACTCTTTAACACGTTGTAACTTGTTGAGAGCACCAACTCTTTTGTTTCTCTAGCACCCACTAGAAGGAAGCACCAACTCCTTGAGTGTTCCAACACCAATTGGATGGAAGCACCAACTTCCAGTCACACAGGAACCAACCTGTATAACAGAGAACAATGGTTCTCCCTTGCACCACCCTACCACCCTAGTTTTTCTAGCTATGACTAGATGGAAGCAACAACTCCCTGTGTTCAAGCACCCACTTGAAACTCTAAGGACAACAGTCCCCCTAGCACCTCCCTATCACCCTGATTATAAATATTTTCTTGAATGATAGCTTACAACAATACATATATGTCAATGCTTACCATTTTTTCTTTGTTCTTAAATTCTTCTCTTCTTCTTTCTGTTCATGCTTGGATCCACTAGCTGTCTCTTTTCATCTACATTTTCTCTATTCTTCACATGCTGTTAGGTTCTTGTACATTCTACTCTTTTCACCATTTCTACTTTTTCCCGCTTCTGTTCTTCATCTATGAATTTGTTCTCACTCTGTTCATACTATAATTTTTATTACATATGGTTCAACTCATTTTGCCAAGAAAATAGCCAACCTCACTTAGTCACTGCCTTTTTATTTTATGATTTCTCTCCTAATTTGTTACGATACGAATATCCAATGCCCAAGAACAATGATTCATCTGATTTGTTACACTACGAATCTCCAACGAGAAGAATAATGATTCATCTGATCTATTACACTACGAATATCTAATGCCAAGAACAATGATTTAGTTGGTATAACTGAATCATAACTGGTCAAGAAATCACAAAGTGAAAATAATAACCCTTCGATCAAATTGTCTATTTAATCTACATCATTGGATTATATTCACAAAGGCACTAAGTTTCTCTCCACGTGACCTTTGGATGTGACCACATGCCAATCAAAAAAGTGCTTCGAGACTTCGTGTTTCATGATCTTGCGAGTTATCTCTCCTCCATTCTTCGAATCCCGAGCTCCTTAACTCCGAACTTTGTCATGCCAGATCAATGGCTCATGACATTCCTCGATTGACAGTCCATATCTTTTCTTTGCATTTCGAGATTTCGTGACTCGCGAAGTCAGAGGTTAGAACACCTCCTTTCTTCGATTCATGAACTTGCGCTTGCATTAGATCAATGGCCCATGACATTCCTTGATCAACGACTATGATCACCTTCGTGAACTCTGACTTCATGATTTTTCTCTTCTCCTATCTCTGATTTCCGGATTTGTGAATCAGTGCAATGCTGATCTCTCACCACATGTCCTTCCTTAATGGAAGGCTAGGATTCCTTCACATCTTTGGAGTGTTGAATGACTCCTCAACTTATCCTCCTTGCAACTCCACTGGATCTAACGACCCAGGGATAATATTTCTTCTTCTCTCCAGGGATCTCTACTATCCTTCAAGATTATCAATGGCTCCTTGCCAAATAACTCGATGTCAACCCTTCTAATCTTAACTCCATGAGGTGACTTCGATCTTCATCCTTCCTCTGAACTCTTCCAATCCTCTATCCCTCCTGAGCTTGATTCCCTTTGCAAACTCACAGATTCTAAGGAATCCGATGCACGCTCCTTGCGGCCTTCATGATAATGGCTATCTGAAAACTCCAACACTATGCCCAATGCTCGTCCTCCTAATCTTGTAGATTTTTTTTTCTTATGGTCTAGTCATTCTCGATGCTATCATCTCTTCTTTCCTTTTTTCCATCAATGCTACCAATATGCCATCATTGCTTTTGTTCTTGCCATCAATGACAAACACACTCTTCCTGTAAACATGCCAACATAAGTATTTGCAAACACAGATTCAGAGTAGTCAGATAGAAAAATTACATAATGACAGATTGATTAGCTGAGAAGTAGTGTCCCCATGTAGGTATCCATTGACAGTTACATTGACAAAAGATTATGATTGTTTTCCATGTATGTATTCATGCAGATATATCTTCTATACAGGTTATTCTAGACATGCATAGTTTGATTTGTTGATAGAGAAGACTAGTGGATACACTTGATTCAGTTTGAAGAAATGAGAATATATGATGATCAGTTGTAGCTGTGAAGCCTTCATGATAGTACAATTATAGATGGGTCAACATTGTGGACAATTGAGTAGCAAATTTATGGACAATGTGCGACATCTGGACAAAGATGGATACTTAGAAGGTACATATAGCACGGGTCAGAAAAGATGCATAACAATGTATTTACAATTGGAATTAGTGGAATTGGTTGGAATCAGTTGGTCACAAAAAGGAAATAAGTGAAAGGAACAACAAAATAGGGAAAGAGAAACTGTCAGCATAAGCTAAATCATCATAAGAAAATCATTGACCAGTATGATCAAGTGAACATGAAAAGTGAATGAAGAAATCAACTAATGAATGATTTTTATATATGTCAGAGAGTTACAAGAGGAAGCACCAATGGACAATTAGCAAGCACTGGAAGAGAGGAAAAGAAACATTTATAGGTAGCCCTACATTGATACACGACATGTTTTAGAGAATTCAAGGGAAGAGAAATCATAAAGAGATTTAGAAAGGAATGTCAATAGCATGTAGAAAGGGAGAGAGATGCAAAATACTTGAAGAATACAACTAAAGAATATTTTTGAATTCTTCTCATATCAATCAGATTTTTACACGAGGAAGCACCATGAAGAGAAAGTAGAGGCTTGCAAATAGGTTACAGGGGGAGAGAGAAAACAAAGGAGAATTACCCTTTTTCCCATGATGTCAAAGGAAGAGAAAGAGAAAGATCATAAGAGTAAGAGTCAAGTGCATGAAGTCAGAGAAGGATTGTTTAGAGAAGGTATACTTTCAGGGAAAGCCACAAGAGAAGATGAATATTAGGAGAGAAACATGTGAAGAGAAATAACAAAGGCATGGAAACTGATGATTAATTGGGTTGGTTTTCATTGATTTCAACCCTTGAAGCAAGTCCGATAGAAAATTTCGGTATCTCCAATAGTATGGTTAAGGGAATTAATCTTGTTTGATGTATAATGGTATGAATATTAGTATATTTGTAGGTAAGACTATTATATATGGATAGTACATGTCATGCCATTTCCAGTGATATGTGGAACGCCACATAACTCCTCATGGTTAGAGATTTATGGCCTTGTGAAGTTGGATAACCCTCTTGAGTTATCTAGAAGCCCCTAGAAGGTCAAAGAAGTCAATTTTTTCTAGAAACTCCTAGAAGAAGTTGACTAGTCATAATGGGTGAAACTTGGAGTTAATAATGGGTTAAGTTGTTGCAATAATAAAATAATTAAAAATAAATTAGTTGCAACTAGAATTGGAGATTTTACTATTTATGGATAAAATGGATATAAGTGGACAAGTGGTTAGAAGTGGGTTATCCCTAAAAAGAAGGAAGTTGGGTTAAGTTGGTTAGAAGGTAACCCTTTGAGGAAGCTACATGGAAGTATAAATAAGAGAGAAAGGATATCCTATTAGTACCCATTGAGAACATTGAATATCTATTATTGTGTAAGGTTTATTGCAGGTACTCCTTGATATATTTGAAGTTACACAAGTTTGAGGTAGCATGAAGGGTTGATGATGAAAGTTTTAGAATTGTAGAAATACCGGAAAAACCCTAGTTTTTGAGGTGTACATGGGCTGTAGTGGAGAAGGGTGCATACATATGCGGGATGACAGTATAACATGGCACGTACATGTGGGAAAATCCATGGAATATTGAGTTGTTGAGGGTTCCAGGTTCTCAGAGTCTGAAAGAAATTTCTCAGAAAGGCCTATAGTGATCATGTACAATAGATCTATCTACCGATTCAAAAGGTATGCCATATTCTTATGTGTAGTTGGATATTGTTGTCTTTATGAGATATGGTTATGGAAGTTTGAGGTTTTTCCATAAAGAGGGTGTTGGATGTATGGAACTTATGGTATGAGATAGATCTACAAAAATACAACACTAGTATGTTGATATTATTCATTGGTTCATCTTGTTGGTTCAACTGTTGAGACATAGTTGTATTTCTTGGTACATGGTTGAGGGTTTTGGTTGTGAAGTGGTTGTGAATTTGTTTGTATGGTGTGAGGCTACATACCGATAAAGGTTTGATGTCTATTCCATGTGAGGATTATTACACTTGTTCATGATTGTACACACATGTATGGAACATGACTAGAGAGACATAGATGCATTTGGTCAAGGAATGTATAAGATGATGTATGCACATGGCACAACTACAGATAAGACATAGTGAAAAGTTGCAGGTTGATGTGACAGAGGTATAAACGTGTTTGAAGTTTCCGAAAAGGTGAAAACCATAGGTTTCTAAAGGTGTACACAAGCTGTAGTATAGACAGGGCATGTACATATGTAGGCTACAGTAAAGATAGGGCATGTACATACACGATCTGCAACATATATAGGTTGCGTACCTATTGGGTTTTGTTGTTACATGCTGCATACAAGAACATGTTGGTTACAGGTTGGTACAAGTTTACAGTTTTATATCTCATAGTGACAGTGTGATTGTGGTTTCATCACTTGACACTTATATTTCAAGGTGGTTGGATGGGGAAATGATAGGTGGTTGTAGCCAGAGAACATAGGGGTTGTAACCTCCTTCTAGTTGTAGCCAGAGAATTGGGGAGTTGGAGCTTCCCTCAAGATGTAGCCTGAGAATATAGGGGGTCATAGCCTCCTTCCAGTTGCATATAGAGAACAAAGGAAGTTGGTGCTTCCAATGAATGTAATTCTTAAAGACATATAAGAAAAAACATTTCATCGTTTTCTCCTGCATTGGGTTTCCACATAAAAATACTAGTGTATTGTTTATGTGTATGATTGCTCATTGTTCATGGTTTATTTACTCTTCACTTGTTGAATGATAATGGTATATTGATCATAAAGATAAATAACACTAACACACTGTGGTTAAAAGGATTAAAAAAATATCTATTATTGATTCACCCCCCCTCTCAGTAATCAAACAATTGGTATCAAAGTAGGTTCCTTAAGAAATCAGTTTAACCACTGAAATGTAGATCATGGAGAGAAACAATATGTGTAAAAATGGAATACCACAGTTTGATGGAAAAAACTATGCATTTTGGAGTAGAAGAATGAAAACGTACATACAAGGACAAGGATTTGAGGTTTAGCAATAAGTTGTAGATGGATATAAAGAACCAACATTTCCGCCAACAAATGACAACGGAAGGAAACTTAGTCTAAATAACTCAAAAAACCAAAAATGAACTTCTAAATGGTCTTGGTGATTCGATATATGTCAAATTTATGCATTGCATCTCCACAAAGGAAATTTGGGACAAACTTCAGAATGTTTATGAAGGACATGAAAAATTCAAGGAAACAAAGCTTCAAACTTACAGAGGTCAATTTGAACACCTAAAAATGAAGGAAGATGAGAATATTGCATCTTACTTCTTACAAGTTGATGAAACATTGAATGCAATCAGAGGATTGGGAGAAGAATTTTATGAATCTATAATTGTTCAAAAGGTACTAATATCTCTTCCAATGAGACTTGATCCTAATATATCAACACTAGAAGAAAGAACATATTTGGATTCAATAAGCATGTATGAACTACATGGAATTTTCACTGCCTGTGAAATGAGAATTGAATAGGAGAATCCAGCTACAAAAGATGTAGCATTCAAAGAATAAAAGAAGTCAAAGAAAAAGGGTAAGAAATAGGCAAAAGAAGATAGCAGCAACAGTGACATCTCAGAAGACGATGAATAAGTATCCAACTTTGTCAGAAGACTGAAAAAGGGAACCGACGACAAATATAGAGGTAAGATTCCATTGATTTTTTTTAATTGTGATGGTATTGGTAATTTTGCTAACAAATGTCCCCATAAGAAAAAGAAAATAAATGAAGAAGATGATTCAAATAGAAAACAAAAGTACAAAGGAAATAAAACCAAAAAGAAATTCTTCAAGAAAATATTTTGCTCAAAAGAAGATAGCACCTCATCAGCCGAAGATGAAGACAGTGGAGGTGAGATAGAAAGGGTTCTATTCATGGAAGTAGAAGATTATGATGAAGAAGGAACCGAAGAATAATATGAAGAGGAAAAATTTGACTACATAGAAGAATTGATGAGTGCCATAGAAGTTATAAAAAGGGAAAAGAAGAAAAACAAGTCACTACAGGAAGAACTAAAAAGAAAAGAGGAATATCAAAGTTCAAACTCTGAAAAACTAGAACAAATGATCACCAAATTAAAAATTCAAGTTGAAGAAGACAAAATAATTGAAGAATCATTCAAATAATGGTTAGAAGAAAGAGATCGGATTGTTGGAAATTTGGAAGCAAAGATTGTCACATTGAGAAAAGATCTTCATCTGAAAAACATGTAGAACAACTCAAAATTTTTGGACGATATTATCAACGGTCAAAGGAAAAATCATGAAAAGTACAGACTTGGATACAATTAGATAGAAAAAGGGATCAAGATCCAAAAAATAGATCAAGAAACACATCCAAGAAGCTATTCAATGACAGTTAGAGGATACAAGAATTTTTACAAGGAAGATCACAGGGACACTCCTCCACCCAGAAGATTCAGATTTTCGAATCAATGACAATCAGAAACAAGCAGGCCTAAAGAAGAAGAAGGATTCAAAAGAGTGACTCCTTTCAGAAGATCTTCAACTCCTAGGTATCAAACTATTTTTTTTGGTTTATGTTATTCATGTAATAATTTTGGACATAACGCTGTAAATTGTAGAGAAAATAGCAGAAACAGAAACAACTTTGAAATTCATACACAAAATGGTTATCTGAGAAGGCCTAGTGAAATATAGAGAAGAAATTACAACAGGTTTGAATCCTTGAGCACTGAAGTGGAATTATACAAGTGCAACAAATTTGGACACATGGCCAAATATTGTAGAATGAAAATCCCTCCTAGATAATCGCAACAAAATGACAATAGTCATAGTCAGGAACCTTAGCAAAGAATATGGATAAGAAAGTAGAATCAATATAACAGTGAATAATTCACACTTGTTGTACAAGATAAACAAAAGAAACATGTTTGGTATGTTGACACTGGATGCTCAAAGCACATGACAAGTGATGAGAACATGTTTCTAACATTTAGAAAGGAAAGAGATGGATCAATCTCTTTTGGAAATGATGACTCAACTAGAATAATTGGAAGAGGCATAATTAGAATTGGAAACAAGGATACCAAGGAAAAACATGTTCCACTAGTGGAAGATATGAAACATAATATTGTAAGTGTAATTCAAATGCATGACCAAGGTCACAAACTTGTTTTTGGTTCACATAAGTGAGAGATAATAAAAGCAGGTTCAAGCAGATTGGTTGCAACAACTGTAAGAACTTCAAGCAACATATATGTATTAAGTGAAATTGGAAATGAAAAGTGTTGTCTAGGAAAGGAAAATGAAGTTTGGCTATGGAATAGAAGGATGTGTCACATAAAGTTTGACAACCTAGTCAAAGTCAGCACAAAGGAAGCAGTTAGAGAAATGCCCCAGATCACGAAGCCAAACAACAAATTATGCAAGCATTGTCAACAAGGAAAGAAAACAAATACCAAATTCAAATCAAAGGAATACTCCACAACAAGACTGCTAGAAATTGTGCATACTGATCTAGTTGGACTAACTAGAAAAATGGGTTTAAAAGGTGAGGAATATTTTATGTAATTGGTTGATGATTATACAAGGATGCATGTAGTTTGTTTTCTTAGGAAGATGTCAAAATCATTTGAGAACTTCAAGGTATACAAGGAAATGGTTGAAAATGAAATGGATTCAAAAATAAAATGTTTGAGATATGATAATGGAGGAGAGTTTACTTCAAAGGAATTTATGGATTTTTATAGCAAGCATGGAATAAAAAGGAAATTGTTCATTGCTAGGACACCTAAAAAGAATGGGGTTGTCGAAATAAATAAAATTAGAGTTGAATATGTGGGAACAAAAGAACATGTTGCAGATATCTTTACAAAACTTCTTCCAAGGGAATATTTTGAGTATCTTCGACATAGACTCGGAGTAATTTCTACTCCAAAATGAATTATTTTGAATGCTTATGTTATATGTCTTATATTTACACGAGGAAGAACCATAAAGAGGACAATTCAATTTGGGGGAGTCATTTCAGGAAGAGTTCAGTCAGAGGGAGAAACCCAGATGGGAGGTTACCTTTTCCATTGATTTCAAAGCAGGAGAGATTCATCAGATGCATGGATAGAGAATTAGATGCTTGGAGAGAGAGAATAAAGGCACGTTTATAGGGGGAGAGATGGTCATAGAGGGATCATGGGCAATATGAATTCAATGTTGCATAATATTGTTTCCAACAATGCCAAAGGGGGAGATTGTTTAATAATTGGGTTGGTTGTGATTGATGTCAACCCTTGAAGTGAGTCCAATATCAAATTTTGGTAGATCCAATAGTAGGGTTAAGGGAATTAATATTGTTTGATTTATAATGGTATGAATATTAATATATTTGCAGGTAAGACTTTTCTATATGGATAGTACATGTCATGCCATTTCCGGTGATATGTGGAACACCACATAACTCCTCACGGTTAGAGAGTTATGGCCTTGTGAAGTTGGAGAAATCTATTTAGTTATCTAGAAGCCCCTAGAAGGTCAAAGAAGTCAAATTGTTCTAGAAACTCCTAGAAGAAGTTGACTAGTCATAATGGGTGAAACTAGGATCTAATCATGTGTTAAGTTGTTGCAATACAAAAATCATTAAAAATAAATTAGTTGCAACTAGAATTGGAGAGTTTACTATTTATGGATAAAATGGTTATAAGCGGACAAGTGGTTAGAAGTGGGTTAGCCCTAAAAAGAAGGAAGTTGGGTTAAGTTGGTTAGAAGGTAACCCCTTGAGGAAGCTACATGCAAGTATAAATAAGAGAGCAAGCCTCTCCTATTAGCACCTATTGAGAACATTGAATATCTATTATTGTGTAAGGTTTATTGCAAGTACTCATTGATACATCTAAAGTTACACAAGTTTGAGGTAGCAAGAAGGGTTGACAGCAAAAGTTTTAGAATTGTAGAAATACTGAAAAAACCCTAGTTTTTGAGGTGTACATGGGCTGTAGTAGAGAAGGGTGCGTACATACGCAAGATGACAATATAACAAGGTGTGTACATGTGAGAAAATCCATGAAAGCTTGAGTTACTGAGGGTGCCAGGTTTTCAGAGTCTGAAAGAAAGCTCCTAGGAAGGTCTACAATGATCATGTACAACAAATCTATCTACAGATTCTAAAGGTATGTCATATTCTTATGTGTAGTTGGATATTGTTGTCTTCATGAAATATGGTTATGGGAGTTTGAGTTTTTTCCCTAGAGAGGGTGTTGGTTGTATGGAACTTATGGTATGAGCTAGATCTATAGAAATACAACATGGGTATGTTGGTATTATTCATTGGTTCATCTTGTTGGTTCAAGTGTTGAAACATAGTTGTATTTCTTGGTACATGTTTGAGGGTTTTGGTTGTGAAGTGGTTGTGAAGTTGTTTGTATGGTGTGAGGCTACATATCAGTAAGGGTTTGATGTCTAGTCCATGTGACGATTATTACACTTGTTCATGATTGTACACACATGTATGGCACATGACTAGAGGGACATAGATGAATTTGGTTAAGGAATGTATAAGATGATGTATGCATAGGGCACAACTACAGATAAGACACAATGATAGGTTGCAGGTTGATGTAATAGAGGTAGCATAGTGTTTGAAGTTTTAGAAAATTTGAAAACCATATCTTTATGAAGGTGTACGTAGGATACAATATAGATAGGCCACGTACATACGTAGGATGCAGTATAGGCAAGGCATGTATGTACACGAGCTATAGAATATACAGGTCATGTACCTGTTGGGTTTTGTTGGTACATGATGAGTACATGCACAAGTTGGTTACAGGTTGGTACATGTTTATAGTGGTATATCTCACAATGATAGTGTGGCAATGGTTTCATCATTTGACACTTATATTTCAGGGCAGTTAGATGGGGCAAGGATAGGTGGTTGTAGCCACCTTCCTATTGTAGCCAAAAAGAATAGGGGTCTATAGCCTCCTTCTGGTTGTACCTAGAGAATTGGGGAGTTGGAGCTTCCCTGAGGTTGTAGCCTGAAAATATAGGGAGTTGGAGCCTCCTTCCAGTTGCAGCTGGAGAGCAAAGGAAGTTGGTGCTTCCAATGAATGTAATTCTTAAATACGTATAAGAAAAAACATTCAGTGGTTTTCTCTTGCATTGGGTTTCCACATAAAAATACTGGTGTATTGTGTATGTGTATGATTATTCATTGTTCATGGTTTATTTACTCTGAAATTGTTGAATGATAATGGTATATTGATCATAAAGATAAATAACACTTACATATTGTGGTTAACAGGATTACAAAAATATTTATTACCGATTCACCCCCATCTCAGTAATCCAATAGAAATAGAGATAAATAATAGATGCATGAATACATGGGAAACATCCGCAATGAGAGACACCCTTTTCCATTGATGTCAAAGGCAGAGAGTGAGAAACATTGATGAGGAGAAATGGTCACACGGGGAGCATGAGTATTGGAGTATGAGTGTCGCCATTAGTGTTTCCATCATTTCCAAAGGGGGAGATTGTTGGACAGTTGGTTTGGATAGTTGGTTGTCATTGATGTTAAGTACCTGAATGGATCTGAAGATAAATATCAAAATAGATCCACAATATCATCAAGAATAATACAAAACATTCACCATAACATGAAAAAAAGAATGTAGAGAAAACCCTTGAGGTAGGGTAACACCATATATTAATCCTTAAGGAAGGATAACACTCCTCAAACAATGCTTGATACATTCACAATATTCTTCACTATGTTTCATTACATTGCTTACACTTCTTTATATAGCTCTCTCTATCTCCTAGGAACCTTCTAGAGAGCTTTCTCACATTTATTACATCTAACTACCATAGTGGGCCTTTATTAATATAGTGGACCTAGTCCACCTTAGATTGAATGACCACATTCTCATATATTAAATGACTTCCACTAATAATAATACATAACCACATTCCCATTGGGTACCTCCCTAGGTACCCCACATTACCTCCATAGGTATAATACATTCCATCCCCCTTCACATGTTTCATCCTCGAAACATGAGAAGAAACCATACAATATGACCGAATAAGAAATGTAGCCAACTGGTACCAAGTACGACCATCCATCCATCCCAATGGAAGTCGAACATGATGTCCATCTACTGCCTTGCCACCCTGATCTTTCTCTGCATCATGTCGGGGTTTCCATGGGATTGTTTCTGTAGCTTGAGCTCTTCCCATAGTTCCAGTAGTCCTCCATGCACCTCTTGATCAGTTTCCTGTCTGGTGCCCTGCTGGTGCATAAATGTGTTGATGCACATGCCCTTGCCTTGATGACTGTTCTGTCTCTATATGATGTGGATGGCGATATACAACTGTAGGAATCTGTTATTTTTTCTTCAAATTTGCAACACTTTGTGCCTTTAAGCTAATGACCTCCTTAGCTTCCTGATTATGTTCTTCCTATAGTTTTTCTTCATCTCCTTCTGTAGACTCTGCCTCTAATTCAACTTCAGACTCGACAATAACTTCTTTGTTATCTTCCACGGGCCCACATTTATTACTAAGAGACATGTCCTACAATGTAATTTTGTTTTTCTTGTACCAAATATTTAGAAACTTCTTTTGCACATTAATATTAATGGTAACCACTGAATCTATCCAAGGATATACCAAAACAATGTCTTCATCACCCATATCTAGAGCCTCAAAATATGAATGCAACACATATTTATCCATATTGAGCTTCAAAAATTTAAAAAGTTTAACATTTTCACCTGCAACGTGTGTGATTTGAATATTCTTTTCTAGAACTTGCAATCTATTAAACAACTTAATATTGATAAAAAAAAAAATTCAACTAGGGTTAATAGAAACAATGACATTTTTTTTATGAATACAACCATGAACTTGTAATATAGATTTTCCACATGGAAATAAACTCTTGGTGATTTCTTTATCCTTAATCTTTGTATGAGACCACTTGTCTAAAATCAATTTTTCAAGTGCTTCTTCAGAAAGTAACATCCACTCAGAATGTTGAAATGATTTCCACCATATGAGAGCATCACCTTTGAAACCCCAGTCTACAAAATATTTCCACTGCTCTTCCATAATGACTTGTGAGATTGTATAAGTTCTTCAACACTAGGGCCATCATCTCTTCTAGTGAAAAATAGCATTCTTGGAATAAATTTTCAACAAAAAATAAATTTAAAAATAACTTACTGCAGAAAATCACGACGTTTTACGGAAAAACCCTGAAAAACTTCTGAATTTAAAATTCTCATAAATTTACTTCTCAAACTCCGTTTTGGATGATTTATTTTTAAATTAGGTATTTTTCTGAGAGAAATTCAAATACCCAATTTTTTTATCCAAATTATTCTAAAAAAGGTTTTATATATGAACTTGAAGTGTGTCGCACTCTTTTTTTTCTAGAAAAAATATGCAAAAAGAACCAAAAAATTCTCCCCTTCTTTGGCCAAAGAAAGTGTTCTGATACCAATTGTTAAGTACTTGAATAGATATGAAGATAAATATCAAAATAGATCCACAAAATCATCAAGAATAATCCAAAACATTCACCATAACATGAACCGAAGAATGTAGAGAAAACCCTTGAGGTGGGGTAACACCATATATTAATCCTTAAGGAAGGATAACACTACTCAAGCAATGTTTGATACATTCACAATACTCTTCACTATGTTTCGTTAAACTACTTACACTTCTTTATATAGCTCTCTCTATCTCCTAGGAACCTTTTAGAGAGATTTCTCACATTTATTACATCTAACTACCATAGTGGGCCTTTATTAATATAATGGACCTAGTCCACCTTACATTGAATGACCACATTCTCATATATTAAATGAATTCCACTAATAATAATACATAACCACATCCCCATTGGGAAACTCCTTAGGTACCCCATATTACCTCCCTAGGTATACTACAATTGATGTCAACCCTTGGAGAAGTCCAAAACCTCTAGAGATGTGGTTGAGATTAATGGTGAGTTAGTTTTCATTGATGGAGTGGTTGATGTTGGTAGATGTGATGGGTGGATTTTATGAAGTCTACATGAAGTCTCGAAGGTGTAGTTATGGGATCCGAAGTTGATTGAGGAATATGGACATGAAAGACAAAGTGAATGAAGGTAAGACACTCATAGATGGATAGTCCTTGTTGTGTCGTTTTCGGTGATAGGTGGTACGCCATGTGGTTCCTCACGGTTAGGGATATATGCTCTTGTGAAGTTGGAAGCCCCAAAGAATGGTCAAGAAGCCCTTAATTGGTTACAAGTAAATTAATGAATGGGTAAAGTTTTTGTAAGAAGAAAGTAAAGAAGCCATAAGAATAAGGAAAGAGGTTACCTAGCAAAAGTATAAATACACCTCAAGAAGTCTCTCATAAACACACACACTTACATTGAATATCTATTTTGTGAGAAAGTTATGGTCTAGTATTTTGATCTATTGGTGAATTTGACAACAAGTCTGAGGTAGTGAATAAAGTGCAAGTAAAGAGAAAAAAATTCAAATATGCAACGTGCTAGGGTTTTTCTATAACCCTAATTTGGCAAGCTCTCACAATTCAACTTGAGGGTGTCATGCGAGGCACCCCCGTGGGTTGCCTAGGGGACATCACACAATGCCGCACATTACAGGGAGTCTTAGTCCCACGAGGCTAAGACAAATTTAGGGGAAATTTTTGTACCAAGTTGTTGAAGGTCGTGGAAGAGTTACATGTCAGTATTTAAGTACAACAAGTCAAGTATAGTTTACAACTATGCTTATGTGATTGTTTCTTATGCTTGATGGTATGGTGCATGCTTGAGTGGCATGTCTTGTTGATGCATGGTACATCTTGGTGATATTGGTATGGTACACTGATTAGTAGTACATCTTGGAAATATTGGTATCTTGGTATCTGTTTTGGTTACATGGTGATGATGCTATATGCTTGAGGCTTATTCTTGGTATACTCTTGAATCATTGGCACATGGTGTATGGTTTTCATTGATACATTGTTGAGGATTACACTTGGTATATCACAACACGTGTATGAGATACATCTCTTGGTGATGTTGGTACTTGGTTGAGGTACACCACTGATAGCACTTGCTTGGTATATCCTATGGCATATGGTGTATGAAATGATTGAGTGATATGGTTGAGATACATTGTTGGTACATGGTATGGTACATGTGTTGATGTACATGGTTGATGGTTGAAGCATATGGTACATTTGTGGTGCATGGTTGATGCACTTGTTGTGGTACATATTGTGGTACATGATTGATGTTTGGTATGGTACATGT
>JZKD02S1984733.1:115302-138226 GCA_000966675.3 Picea glauca
TTAGGATATTGCATTTGATTATAGGGGGGGTAACTCATTTGATTGAAAGAAGGATAATTATTCCAACGATTAGAAGATGTAAATGGCATGTTAGGATTCATACCTTGTCCCCACGATTGCCATTTCCTTCTCTATGTCAACAGATAGACAGCCTCAGCTTCTTCGTCCGTTGGTTGTAATGATGCCTTGATCCATGGTAAAGATGGACATTGTTGGGTTTCATGATCTTTATCACAGATGGTGCAGATTGGTTTTTTGTCCAATGGACATTCTCTTCGTGGGTGCTTGTCTATGCATTGAGGACAAAAGATGGACATGGTTGCTTCTGCTTCTGCTTTCTTCTTCTTAATTTGCAGGGTGTCAATTTGTGAGGCAAAAGATCTTAACATTTTAGTTTTAAAACCTTCAAGTAAATTACCTATCTCGGCTCTTGTTGCTCCCCCACTGGTTGATTTTTGGACTCTTGAAAATGTGGTGTCCCTGCTGTTTGATCTATTTCTTGTAGCTCCTCTTGAACATCTTTTGCATAAATTAACAATTTCATCGTATGATTCCTTAGATATGTCCCCTTTTCCAAGCATATTTAACATATCTAGACAGTCATCCCTTACCCATTTTAATAATATAGTTTTGAGAATATCTTTACTTACATTAGGGTGAATGGATCTTTGTAGATTGTACTGTAGCCTTTCTACAAAGTCCTCCATATTTTCATCCTCTTTCTGCATCATATTAAATAGCTCCTCCCTCTTTTCTCTTATTCATCAATAGTCCTGGTATTTGTTCAGGAATTTCTATTTCATTTGGTCCCATGTTGTGATTACATGGCCTCCAAGAATCATAAACCATCTTAGTGCATTTCCTTTTAGTGTTGCTGGAAATAGCTTTAATTTTTTAGCATTGGAAACGTAATCATAACTCCTACATAATATATCAAACTCAAAGAGGAATTCATCAGGATCTTCTGAAGACAAACCATGAAAATTAGGTAGTGCTGAGAGTGGAATGTTCTTCATGGGGGCTACCCCTCTAGGAAGATCACCAATAGGAAATCCTAGTGTAGAGAAAGAATTTTCATCATTTACCTCTCCTTCAGGACCTGCCTGTTCTTCCTGATGCAATTCTTCATTGTACTCATCCATGTTTTCTTCTGTATGCTCCCCTGCTGCACTTTCTCTGTCCTCAATGTTTCCTTCTAGTTTCTGGACTATCTCAGGACTCCAAACTTCTTTCCCTGTTTCAAATTTTGCTTGAAATGAAGGCTGGGACTTTTGTTACCGAAGGTTTGGTTGTTGAGAAAAAGATTCAGACTTTGATATGATCTCGTCAATGTACGTCTTTCTTCCTCCTTTTCCTTTTCCCCTGCCACCTCTAGGGTCAGTGTCTTTGGGGTCTCCGCGTCCTCTCATGCAATCTTTGTATCTGAAAAATCATAAGTGCTTCTAAAATCTATAATTACCTTCCCCGGCAATGGCGCCAAAATGTTGGTCACTACAATTGCTCAATTAATTTAAACAATCAAGTGCTACATAAATTGTCAACCCAGGGAAGTCTATTTATTTCAAAGGTAACCATGCACTATATATGCTCAATTCCAAAAGCAACCTAGAGTTGTAGTAAAGGAAACTATATTAATCACACTTGCCTTGAATAAACTGAAGTTCTGACTTCAATTACAGGGAAGCAACCTACCTATTACAGAGCTTTAAAGAGATAATCAATCTAAAGAATCATGGATTACATTAAGATAACAACTACAACAGGAAAGAACAACTATTATGTAACCAGAGAACAAGACCCTATTCCTAAGAAAGAACTTCAGCACCTTGTTTCTGATTAATCACAGTTTCATGAAAACATTAATGCATTGAAGGTTAACTATTTCTAATAGAGAACAAGACCTTTAATCCCTTCCTTTAAGAAGGAACCTTTAGCACCAGTCTCTGATTAGCACACTCATGAAAATAATTGAAAGCTGACTACTTCTAACAGAGAACAGGACCCTTAATCCCTTCCTTTAAGCAAGAACCTTTAGCACCAGTCTCTGATTAGCACACTCATGAAAATAATTGAAAGCTGACTACTTCTAACAGAGAACATGAACCTTAATCCCTTCCTTTAAGCAGGAACCTTTAGCACCAGTCTCTGATTACCAAACTTCATGAATTCATCACACAATATTGCTAATTAAAATGATTATCAATTAACCAAGCATGAACTTTCATGAAAACAATGCAACGTTCAATAAAACAGAGTTTTTAGCAAGACAGAATTCAGTAGTGTTTCAGCAAAGCAGAATTCATAAAAGTAGTGTTTCATCAAAACAAAAATTAATCAAGGCATAAACAAAGATTACACTAACACACTATAAAACTAACGGGTGAATCTTGTGAAGAAGGTGGGCCCTCCCTTCTCACAAGATTCCCCTGAGACGAAGAGGCTAAAGAAGGATGCTCAAAACAGTCTTTTATTCATCTATCAATGTATCATATTACAATCTGAAAATGAAGTACGTCCTTCTCTCTGAAACTTTCTTAGTACAAAAACTGGTCCCTTCGAATGATGATTTCCTCTTATTTAAAGAGGGAATCCCTTCGATACAATTGATCAAAAATTACAGATGTATATCTGAGTCCTATTCTTAGTCAGATTGACTTTCTAAAATAGAATAGGATGTCCTAGTCTCCCGCAACAAAATGATATTACAAGTGCTGAATGAGGTGTTGTTGTTACGGTTGGAGTAACAATTCTTTCTTGTTGCTGTTGTTGCATGCTGTTTCGGCATCGCAAATTGCGGGTTGTTTCAGCCACGAGATTTGCACTATGACTGTTTCATCACTTCTCAGGTAGCAGCAATGGTTGGCTCATGGTGCGGCTGTTGTAGTCAATCTATGTGAGTTGCTATTGACCAAAGACTATGTAATGGCTTCCTTTGTGTTTCAGCATCGTTGACCATAGATTGTGTAACAGCTTCTGTGTTTCAACATCGTCGACCATGGACTGTGTAACAAATTCTGTGTTTCAGCATCGTTGACCATGGACTGTGTAATAGCTTTTGTGAATTGTTGTTTCAGCAACAAGCCTCAAATGCTAATCTGTAGTTTGAACTGTTTAAGCACTTATACATTTCTAATCAATGGTTAAGTATGAGAGTGATGTGAAATTATATGAAAAACAAATTAAACGTATAGTGAAGAGAAGAAACGTTATATACCTTTGGAAAGATAAGATAAAATGATAATATGAGTTTAAATGTGAGTGATCAAGAGTGTAATAGTGGCAAAAAGTATGGGCAAAAAGGTACATTGTGTGGTCCTAACAGTAATTGGGGATGAAAATTGGTATATAGTCGAGGGGATGCCTTATTTTTTTATGCATTGATCATTGTGTTCCTACAATAAGGCGTTAATTGTAGTTGGTGGATGTTGTGTGTTTAATTAGTCCCGATCAGGATCATTGCAAGTTGGGGAAAATGATGGCTGTGACTTGCTTGTTTACTGTGTATGGTTTATGAAGACATCGTGCATTGTTTTGTTTTATTGCATCGTAAAAAATGAAGCACAGGTTTCGTAGTATGGTTTCATTGAAAGTTTAATTATTAATATTGTCAAAAGAATAAAATCGAGCAAGTTTTTAAAAGGTCTGTTCAACTTAGGAAAGACCTGTGTCTATGTTTGCTTTTGGAAATTACAAAGTATGCACAGTGGTTGATATTCTATAGAAATATATGCTAGACAAAGATGAGGCAATGTGTTTGTGTGTCCTTTTGATTTTGTTTAAATGAAAAGAAACAAGTATCCTCTTAATAAGACTATTGAAAGGCATAGTGTTTCTGAGTATGATTATCCACTACATTAATGGAAAAAATTTGAAGATTGAATGTGGGACAGTGAACGGTTTTTGACACACAAGAATTGTTAATTGGTATTGGTATCCTGGTATTGAGTACAAAGTTGTATTTTATGGATTACTTAATCAGTTTTACGAACAATATCCATTCTTTTCCCTACCATTATTTCATTTTTAGCACATTCCAACTACCCTTGCCTTCCCATATTCACTATCCACTCCCTTTTCTTAAAATTTAATTATAGTTAAGATAAATTATGTATTATGACAGTTAAAGGATCGCACATGGATGAATTATAGTGATATATTCTTTTGATCTATGATACAATTGATTGTTTGATGTTTGTGAGCAGTAATCATGATCTATTCCCCCTCATTTTAACACTTTTTGCTCAATACAATCCCTCACATATCCCATAACCCTTGTTCACCCCCTGCTCATTGACAAGTATTAAGTGATTTGTATGGATTGGATTGCACGAGTCTGATATGTTGTTGAGAAAAACTTTGTTTCATATTTAAAAGAGTTTTCATGTATGGTTGTTGAAGAGACTATTTTCTAATCAATAATGCATGCAGGAATGATCTTTTTCAGTAGAGGTAGCCATGGTCGGGGTAACAGAGGAAGAGGAAATTGGAACAAGGGCCCTAGAAGGCCAAGGTTCTATATACACTTTGATGCAGACTTGCAAGAGTTAGGCCAACTATTTCGAGCTGGATTTTTTAACTAGATTGGGAAATGATTGGTCCAACCTAGGCCTGAAAGGCCTCCCTTCCAAGCCCCAGAGGTCCCTGGTATCCCAGTACCCCCTCATGTTTCACTACAACCCGAAATCCCTGAAAATGACGGATGGTAAGAGATTGCCCACTCGACAGTCTCTCAACATCGTGGTTGGCCTAACTTGTCTCTACCTGCCCCTCCACCTATTAATCAAATTGTCCAAGATACCCCTATCCACTCACCAGTATAGTCTTCCCATGCAAGAAAAAGGTTAAAAACCGAGGCCCACCATGTTCCTGACAAAGGAAAATCCGTTGCTGCCTCCTCCTCACCCTCAAATGACTCTGCCAAATCTGTGTCCTGCCGCATGCATTTGAGAGATGATTTCTCTCATGTGATCAGTGAGATTATGCATTTTTTGGATATATGGGTAGTACATTTTTGGAAATAATTTCAATTATCATTGATATAAATTGTAAAAATATGAAAGTGATGATGGGAGTCGCAATGAGGGATGTTTTGTTTGATTAACTAGTTGTGTTATGATTGTTAAAGAATTAAAGGGAGTCACAAGGGGTCCCACCTACTAGTTATTATTTATTAAAAACCATTATTATGATTTTATTACTTTTCCCCCTTAACTAAAAAGTTGGTTGAGTTTTAGTTAACTTAAATAAAGAAGTAGTTCAACTACTTCAACTAATTCTAATTGCTTAAAGGAAAAAGGAAAAGGAGGAACACGGGGAGAATACAAGGAGAAGCATATTAAGGTCTTCTCTTTGATATTTGTTGAGATAATTCAGTTTTCATTCATTCTTTAATTCATTGGAAGCCTAATTCTCTTTTATGATAGAAGGGTCCTATTGTAGACAACAAGATTCAGGGTTGAATTATATGATTCAGACACTTGTTTTTCATAGGTGTTGATCTATCTTTGATAGTCTGTGTAGACTTGTCTGTTTGTGAATTAAATTTCATGACTAACAAAGGATATTGTGCAGATTCGAGTGGGAAGCAATCTATGGCAAGCTAATCCAGCCTTTAAAGTTCAGTTTTTTACTTTCTGTCATAAGTCATTTTGTATGGTTTTCATCGGGGACATCTAAGATTGACTTTGGTCCAAAACTTCCTCAGGGAATTTCGTAAAAGAATGATTCTTTTGATAAATTGGAATGAAATAAATGATTGCTTTATGTCTCATCTATTTTGATTATTGACTTGGTGTCTTTAATTCTATCTCTATATTTATTTCAACATCTGTTATAGTCAGAAAATTACATAAATAATGAATTCTACAACAATCTTTCATTTATAAAAAAACCATCCTAAGCACTTGTAATCAATACTTGTGAATTAGGATACAAATTTCGATGGCTATAAACATAGGATGATATTCCTACCTATCTTGCTTTAGCCAAGGAAGATCTGAAAATGCTTGAGCAAGATCATTTCATATCTTTTCCTCAACATGCTAGTCTCTTGTTATTAAAGTTAAGGCAGGTTTGTAGGTATGTGATCATATACACGAGGTCTATTACAAAGTTACAAATCAGATTTGGATGATGAAATTGATGAGATCCTTTTGTTGAGGTACACGTTGGGTACATGGTTGAGATAGGTAGTTGATGAGTTGGCACAAACATGAGGTGTATAGTTGATGTTGTTGGTACATATTGATGAGTCACATTTTATGTGTATTTGATGCATGATTGGTACATCTTTGGTGCATGGTTGATGCACTCATTGATGATATTGTTGGATTACTGAGAGGGGGGGGTGAATCAATAATAGAGAAATTATAATCCTTTTTAAACCAAATAATCCAAGTGTTATATCAATGTAGAATTATCATCTAATAATGAGCAATGAACAAGTGAACAATCATATACATACACATTCCTAGTGTTTTACGTGGAAACCCAAAGCAGTAGAAAACCACATAATGCATTTTCTTATATGTCTTGAAGAATTACATTCATTGGAAGCACCAACTTCCTTTGTTTTCTAGCTGTAACTGGAAGGAGGCTCCAACCCCCTACTTTCTCAGGCTACAACCTGAGGGAAGCTCCAACTCCAAAATTCTCTAGCTACAACCAGAAGGAGGCTACAACCCCCTATGTTCTTCGGTTACAACCGGAAGGTGGCTACAACCACCTATCCTTGCCCGTCCAACCGCCCTAAAGTAGAAGTAGAATGATGGAACCACTATAACACTATCACTGTGAGATATAACACTATAAACATGTATAAACAAATTTGAACCATGCATCAACCATGCATCAACCTGTACCTCAACCTGTACCATAAACAAGTGCATCAACAATGCACCAACCTGTACCAAACAACCTGTATCATAAACAAGTGCAACCAACCATGTACCAAGTATGTACCAATCATGTGTCAATTATTCATCAACTATGAATCATCAATATGTACCAACATAATCAACTATACACCTCATGTATGTGCCAACTCATCAACTACTTGTCTCAACCATGTATCCAACATGTACCTTAACAAAAAGCCCTCATCAATTTCATCATCCAAATAGGATTTGTAACTCTGTAATAGAACTGGTGTATATGATCACATACCTGCAAATGTTACTTAACTTTAACAACAAGAGACTATCATTTCCATCAAACTTTTCTTTAGTCTCACATGACTAGTTTTGGATTAGTCAACAACCCTAACTTGAAATAATCATAACTTTGTACCTGTAGTGAATAAAGATCTGAAACTGATACAAAATTTTCTTCAATGTGTTTTATGCAATTTCCCTAGGTTTCACTACTTGGAACCTCTCAGAAAAGGATTTATATAAAAAATGGCATACCTTGTTGAATTCTTGATTATTCTAGAGAGCGACATTATAGAGTGTGACCCACACAGAATTTTGGTTGAATCAATATGAAATTTTTACAAAACATACTACAGAATTTACTCTAACCAACACATTTTGTCTTACTGAATTTGGATCTGTTATGAATAATTTATGACATTTTTACCTGAAACACTTGTTTTAGACTAGTTTCAGGACTATCCACAAACCCTATTTTCCATGGAGTTTAACTCCAAAAATACAAAGACCCACAAGATGAATTATTTACCACATATACTTGGATATGTTTCCTCAATGGCATAGCAATTTCACGGTCTGAATCATTCTAGAATTTTTTTTATTGTGAAAATGGTGAGATGACCTGTAAATAATATATCTTAGAAAGCATCATCAAAAGAATTTATCCTTCCTTGAATTTCGACCTTATTTTCTTCACCTTCCCTCAGAAATTCGGATTATATATCCTTTGGTTACCTCATAAAACTATAGATATTAAACATTGCCAAGTGTGATATAAAATGAGAGAGCCATGCCTCTTATTTATACTCTCCAAGTAGCTTCCTTAAAAACATCTTCTAGGTCACTTTGCCCACTTTCCTTATTTTAGGGTTAACCCACTTCTAATTTCTCCATTAAATTTATTATTTAAATAATTTATTTTGTATTCACTTTGAATTATAGTACACTCATCACTTCACTTTATTATTTACCTTCTAAAATATCTTAAACCACTTTGACTACTTTCACCTTTTGGAGCTTCTAGATGACATATGAGGGTCCTCCAACTTTGTAAGGACTTAACACTCAAACCGTGAGGAGTTATGTGACGTTTGACATACCACCAAAAATGGAATGACATGTGATATCCATATAGAATATTATTACCTGAAAATATATCAAAACTCATACCATTATCCATCAAACAAACTTGGTTCCATTACCCAAACCTATTTTCTCCAATTTCTCATGGCCATAACTCTCTAACCGTGAGGAGTTATGTGACGTTCCACATACCACTAGAAATGGAATGAAAAGAAATATCCATATAGGATAGTTTCAATGAAAAATTAACTAACCTTCATATCATTATTGCACAAATAATCATGGGTTCTCTAACCATACTTCTAGGATAACTCAATCCGTAGAGCGTCTTCCCATGAGGGATTTCACCATAAGGGGACATCTTTGGAGTTCATACATTTGTACTTATTATCAATAATGACAAGACAATAACGAGTCATATTTAAATAAAATAAACTTGGTCCATTACCCAAACCTTTGTGCTACTGAGCTTTCTTCAAGGGTTGACATCAATGACAACCAATTTTAATCAACAATATCACCCTTTGGCATTGATGGCAACACTCTGATGAAAAAATGAAATTATGTCATGCAATACTGAAGTCATATCACTCATGATCCCCCTAGAAACATGCCTCTTTCCTCTACATATATGTGACCATTGCTCCCCTTGGAACCATGCCTCTTTCATCTGCATCTGATGAATCTCCCCCCCTTTGTCATCAATGACAAAGGTATCTTTTAATCCGAGGCTGATCCCCCTAACTGAATTGTCCTCTTTATGGTGCTCCCTCGTGTACATATAAGACATATAAGATAATAATTCAAAAGAATTCATTTTGGAGTATAAATAACTCTGAGTTTCTGGCGAAGATACTCAAAGGCTTCCCGTGGAAGTGGTTTTGTAAAGATGTCTGCCACTTGTTATTTTGTGCCCACATACTCAACTTTGATTTTCTTTTCTGCAACCTGCTCCTGTAGAAAGTGATACTTGATTGGAATGTGCTTCATCTTGGAGTGCATCATCGGGTTCTCTGAGATACTAATGGCGGTTGTATTATCACAATAGGTTGGAATGGGATCATCATACACAACCTGTATATCTGTCAGAGTTTGTTTCATCCAAAGAACCTGTGTACAACATGATGTTGTTGCAATATACTCTGCTTCGGATATAGATTAATATACTGATGATTTTTTCTTGCTTAGCCATGATACTAAACATTCACCCAAGTAGAACATTGCTCCACTTGTGTTTCATTAGTCATCAATACAACCTACCCAATCTGCATCTGTGTAGGCAATAAGTGATAGATCCTTTCCTTTTGGATACCATAATCCAAAATCTTTTGTTACTTTGAGATATCTAAAAATCCTCTTCATTGCTAATACATGTGATTCCTTTGGTGCTGCTTGAAATCATGTCACCTGTCCAACTACATGCATTAAATCTGGTCTGGATATTGTCACATATAGTAGGTTGTCAATCATTGACTTGTATTGCCTCTGATCTGTAGACTTTGAATCATCATCTTTACTCAACTTGCAACTAGTTTGCATGGGAGTGATAACTGGCTTGCAATATTCCATTCCGAACCTCTTTAGCATTTCTCTAATATACTTGGTTTGAGAAATAAAAATTCCTTGGTTTCTTTGACGTATCTGAAGTCCCAGAAAGAAGGATAGTTTTCCAAGTAATGAAATTTCAAATTCATTCTGCATATCCTTTGCAAATTTCTAGCTTAACCTGTCATCATCACTACAAAAAATTATTGAGATTCAACAAGAATATCCTAGTGAAAATTATGCACCTACACTAGGATGGAGCCTCAGGTTATTTTTAGGTGGAAGTCTATTTATAGATGGTGTTCTATTTATAGATGTATGTCGACTATTATTATCCCTTAATAATAGTTGGACAATAAATATTAGTCTATTCTCAATGAGCACTTAGAAATAGTTAACTAAAGTGAGAAATCAGTTAGCTATAGGAAATTCGAGTTCAAAGGTTGACTGGTGGGACATGCAAGTTGAATTAGTTGTAACTGAGTGATTCAAAGTTGTAACAGAGTTTGATGTGTAGTTATGTGAGTTGTGAAGTAGTTTAACTCAGTTCAGTGAGTTAATATCAGTTGTACTAGTTGTAATTAAACTTACACTAGTGAGAGATCAATGAATTAATTATTAATTAATTCACAATCAGTGATCTCACATGCAACTGAATATTTACCACTGTTAACTACATGCATGTCAGATCTAGTGGAGACGCAGTTGAGGTAACAGGTGAAAGGGACAGTTTGAATATCAGTTGTGACTTTAGTGGGTTCACTCATGCAACCACACACACATTGGATGTGCCAATGAGGAATGTGAAGCCTAGGAAGGAGGGATTTATTCATTGCATGGATTTCCATCAGTAAGGATTGCACAGAGGAGGCAAGTTGTCTGGAGGCAGTAAATTGGCACATGAATTTGTCAATTTTTGTATATCAGTGTGAGACAATTGTATATTGTATTGAGAGCTCTTGGATTAGAGTTTTGTATGAGATTGTTTCATGATCCATGATATATACATAATATATTATAGTGGGGTTTTTATCTTTATGTTTTCCCGGTAAAACATTTGTGTTATGTGTGATTGATCTTTCTTCTTGATATTGCAATTGGCGATTGTGTTTTAAATTCCGCAAGAATATTTGTAGAAGCAATTATGTATTTAATAGTGGCATATAATTGTTAGATTAGGATAATATAGGCAATACATAATTTGTATTAAAATTTCTACATGGTATCAGAGCACATAAGATTGCAAAAGCTGAGTTTGTGGCTGGATAGAATTCGAATTTGAAGAAATACTTTCTTGGTGCTACAACTGATTCAAGATCAAAATGGATTTCAATGGCTTGAGGCTAGAGTATGCACTCAAGGGTAGCTTGAACTACATTTCTTGGAAGGATAGGATGGAGGCAGTACTCGAACACAATGGCTTGAAGGAATTCATTGACAAAGATGTTCCTAAGCCAGATGTTGTAGATGCTGCAAATCTTGATGCGTGGCAAAAGAAAGTGGCAAAGGTGAGGAGGATCCTGTTGGAAGGAGTACGAGACCACATTGTCTCAAACCTCCATGGGAAAGACACACCATATTCAATGTGAAAGACTTTGAAATATCTATTCCAAAACAACAACGACCATAGGAAATTGGTGCTCAAAGATAAACTTAGGAAGATCAAGATGGAGAAGGGCGACTCCATTCTAAAATATCTCACGAAGTTTGTCCAATGTCGGGATGAGCTGGGGAGTGTGGGAATAATAGTCGTTGATGATGATTTAGTGAGCTTGGCTCTCATAGAACTTCCTAGGAATTGGCACAGTTACCAAGATTCTGTCAATGGAAGGGAAAAATTTCCATATTGGGAACGACTATGGTCGAATTTGGTGTAGGAGGAGTTCAGGCGAAACACCAGAGATGGCTCTTCATCAAAGCATGATGATGAAGAGGATTTTGCTTTAGTTTCCAAGGAAAGGAAAGGGAAGGGGAATAAATTCCATTCAAAATCTGATTCTAAAGGCAAGAAGCTAGATTTGTCCAAAGTGAAGTGTTTTCACTGTCACGAACATGGGCATCTTGCTACTAACTGTCCGCAGAAGAAGAAGAACAAGAAGGTTGTTGGACTTGCAGTTTGTGAGGACCTTTCCTTGCAATTTGAACTTGACTTCTCCTTGGTCGCATGCATGGCATCAAGTGCATTGGGATCAGTGTGGTATTTGGATAGTGGCACTTCCTTCCACATGATGGGAGTTAAGGAGATTTTTAGTGACTTGAAGGAGAAAGATCTCCAAATCAGAGGGATTCAAGTAAACCATTTCAATTGAAATATGTTATGCATGTTCCAGGTCTAAAGAAAAACTTGGTCTCAATCGCAATGTTGGAGGACAGAGGCTATGATGTTGTTTTCAGTGATGGAAAATATTTCCTGCAACATAAAACAACGGGTCAAGTCAAGAAGATAGGGATTTGAGTTAAGAATATCTACAAGATGGAGGTAGATGGATGCACTACCATGATGGGCAAGGCATAAAAAGTGGTGAGCTGGGATGAGGGTGAATTATGGCACAGGCGATTGATCCATCTTCATCATGGATCCTTGAAAATCATGCAGCAAATATCTACTGGAATTCTAATGGGAACACTTGCTCAGTTAGATCAGTGCAAGGGTTACACCATGGGGAAGTATGAAAAGTCCACCTTTCATGAAAAGGAGAACTGTACTTCGATGATCCTGGAGATAATTCACACAGACGTGTGTGGACCATTCTCAGTTGCTTCAACAAAAAAACATAAGTATTATGTTATTTTTGTTGATGAATTTTCTCATAAATGATGGATCTTCTTCATGCAGAAGAAGAATCAAACATTCTCAAAGTTCTATGATTTTAAAGAATTAGTGGATAGAGAGTTGGGGAAGCAAGTGAAGGCTCTGAGGAGCGATAATGGTGGAGAATACATCTACAACGAATTCAAATAATTATATAGAAAAGAAGTAATTCGAAGAGAAATCATAGAACCTCATAACCCACAACAAAATGGGGTCATGGAGAGGAAGAATAGAACGATCGTGGGTGCAACACAAGCGATGCTGCATGATCAGGGCCTACCAATGAATTTGTGGGTGGAAGCATGCAACACTGTGGTTTATGTGTAGAACTGTTGTCCTCATAAAGTACTTGGCATGAGTACACCTGAAGAAGCTTTCACTGGTAAGAAACCTAATGTTTCTCATTTTAAGATTTTTGGCTCATCTGTTTATGTGCATGTGACCAAGAACGCTAGGAAGAAGCTAGAGCCGACTGCTAAAGTTGGGATATTTGTGGGGTACATAGAAACACCCCATAATTATCATGTGTATTTTCATAACAGTAATATGACTGTTATGCGATGGGATACAAAATTTGATGAGGGGAAAACCATGCAATTGTCGCTTGAGAGGGAGCTAGACTTGCATTGAGAGGAGGAATTGTTGGTTCCCAAAGATGAGTCTCAAGATCTGGATCATCCACATGAGTAGTTTCATGGAGTGGAGGAAGCCACTCATGCATATCCATCCATCAGAAATGGCATAAAGCACACCACAGAAGTTGATAGATTGAGACTAGATGATGCATAGAATGTAGGAGCCCCTACTTCACAACACAAACATAGATAATCTCCTGATCGATTTACTAGATACATGGCTCTCATGAGAAATGTATTGTGACTGAACCATCTTTCTTTCAGGAAGCAGTCCAGGATCTCACTTGGGTTGATGCAATGGTGGAGGAGTATGACTCCATTGTAAAAAACAATGCATGGGAAATAGTTACAAGGTCGGTCAACAAATTAGTGGTGGAGGGTAAGATTTTAATCATTGTTCTTTATGTTGATGATTTAACACTAACTAGTGATGAGCAACTAATACACTCATTCAAGGAGGACCTTGCAAAGGAGTTTGATATGAAGGATATGGGCCTCCTTCATTATTTCCTTGGATTGGAAATATGGCAACGAGATAGTGAACGCTTTGTGTCTCAAGGCAAGTATGCAAGGGAGATACTAGGTAAGTTTCACATGGAGGGATGCAAACCCATGGATACTCCTCTTCGAGGAAATTGGAGGAAATAGGATGCTACTTCTGGAGAGGTAGTGGATGCTACTATCTATCGACAATTAGTGGGTTCGCTAATGTATCTAGTGAACACGAGACCGAACATTTGCTATGTAGTTAACCAGCTGAGTCAAGCGATGGCTAAGCCTACCAATATCTTTTGGAAGGAGGGAAAGCATGTCCTGAGATACCTGAGGGGCACATCTAAGTATGGCTTATGGTACAGAAAGATAGAAGAGGTGAAGTTGCATGGTTTCACAGATTCATAGTGGGAGGGAAACCCAATGGACATAAAGAACACATCATGGGGGATCTTTAGTATCAGATCTACAGTTGTTTCTTGGTACAAAAAAAAACAGAGATCTATGGCACTTAGTTCAATGGAATAGGAATACATGGCAGTGAATCAAGTTGTGTGAAGCTATATAGATGAGAAATATCTTGGTTGGTTTGTTTGTTTCTCATTTAGATCCGACGGTGATTCATTCTGATAATCAGAGTTGCATTAAACTCTTGATTAATCCCGTGTTTCATGATAGATCTAAGAATATCGATATATAGTATCATCATATCAGATATTGTGAGCAACAAAAGATCATGTTGCTTCAATACATTCCTATGGAAGATCAGGATGCAGAAATTCTGACGAAGGCGCTCACCAGGAGAAAATTCAAATACATAGAAATAGGATCAAGGTGAAGGATAATCCCTTTCTTGTTGAGAGGGAGTGTTGAGATTCAACAAGAAGATCCTAGTGATAATTATGCACCTACACTAGGATGGAGCCTCACACTATTTTTAGGTGGAAGTTTGTTTATAGATGATGTTCTATTTATAGATGTATGTCGACTATTATCATCCCTTAATAATAGTTGGACAATAAATATTAGTCTATTCTCAATGAGCACTTGGAAATAGTTAATTGAAGTGGGAAATTAGTTAGCTATAGGAAATTTGAGTTCAAAGGTTGACTGGTGGGACATGCAAGTTGAATTAGTTGTAACTGAGTGATTCAAAGTTGTAACAGAGTTGGATGTGTAGTTATGTGAGTTGTGAAGTAGTTTAACTTAGTTAAGTGAGTTAATCTCATTTGTACTAGTTGTAACTAAACTTACACTAGTGAGAGATTAGTGAATTAATTATTAATTAATTTACAATCAGTGATCTCACATGCAACTGAAGATTTACCACTGTTAACTACATGCATGTCAAATCCAATGGAGACATGGTTGAGATAACAAGTGAAAGGGACAATTTGACTATCAGTTGTGACTTTAGTGGGTGCACTCATGCAACCACACACACATTGGATGTGCCAATGAGAAATGCGCAGCCTAGGTAAGAGGGATTTATTCATTGCAGGGATTTCCATCAGCAGGGATTGCGCAGAGGAGGCAGGCTTTCTGGAGGCAGTAAATTGGCATATGAATTTGACAATTTTTGTATGACAGTGTGAGACGATTGTATATTGTATTGAGAGCTCTTGGATTAGATTTTTGTATGATATTGTTTCATGATCCATGATATATACATAATATATGATAGTGGGGTTTTTAGCTTTATGCTTTCCCAGTAAAACATTTGTGTTATGTGTTTTAAATTCCACAAGAATATTTGTAGAAGTGATTCTGTATTTAATAGTGGCATATAATTGTTATATTGGGAGAATCCAGGCAATACATAATTTGTATTAAAATTTCTACAAAAATAATATCATCAACATAAACTTCAATTAATAAAATATTACCTTGACTTACCTTGATGTAGAGGTTGTTGTTTACACTTCCTTTTTTGAACCCTACCTACTTTAGATATTTATCCAGTCTAGAGTATCATGCTCTAGGATCCTATTTTAGACCATACAAGGCCCTCTTTAATTTGCAGACATAGTTTGCATTCTTTGACAACTGAAATCCTTCTGGTTGTTCAATGTAGACTTCTTCTTCAAGTTCCCCATTTAGAAAAGATTATTTTACGTCCATCTAATACACTATAATATTTTTGGAGCATGCAAAATCTAAAGAAAATAGATTGCTTCCATTCTGGCAACTAGGGAAAATGTCTCTTCAAATTCAATTCTTTCAATTTGTGCATATACTTTACATACCAATCTAGCTTTGTTCCTTGTAACCTATCCATCTTCATTCAATATATTCCTGAAAACCCATTTTGTGCCCATCACATTCTTACTCTTTGGTCTTGGAACCAATTCCCAAATGTCATTTTTCTCTATTTGATCCAATTCTTCATCCATGGCCTTATTCCAAAATTCATCCTTGCTGGCTTCTTCAAAACAGTTTGGTTCAATTGTAGATAAGAGTGCTAGGTGTGTTTGTTATGGTGAATGGATTCTTCTTCTAGCCTCAACTCCTGCATCTTTGTTTCTGATAATCGGGTCTGAAGGATGATTATTTTGTACTCGTCTGCTAGGTGTCTTTGGAGACACTTGTTGAACTTTCTCTTCTGCTTCTGTCGAATTCTCTTCATCTTCCTCTTCTTTTTTTTCATCTCCTGCTTCCTTTTCAAAAGGTTGTTCCATTGATTCATTTTCTTCTTCTTTTGATTTTGGTCTGCCTGTTTCATCAATTGTTACATTTGTTGAGCTCCACTTTTTCCATGTTTTCCGTTGTACAAAAACATTCATTATTACACCTATTCCCACATTTCATTGTCAATACACATCATAAACCTTAATTAAACTCCATCATTCGTCATTTTATCTAGTATGGTTAATACATCGTATTTTCTATCTTTTTAGTGGTTAAAAGATGATTATATCATGATTTACTTATGACGGTTTTTGAAGTGTGATTCTTGTACTATCAAGATCAACATTCTTGTACCATTACTGCAGTTCAACATTCCTGCTCAACACTCTCATTCTGGTACCAATCATTTTTTAGCATATTCGCGTGCTCTTTAGAAAAATTCAGAAACATGGGTTTTCTCCGCAGTGATGTTGACATGCAGACACATGTGCCAAAATCCATTGAGGTCACACGTGTGGACCTCCAGCTCAGGGGAAATAATTCAGCCAAATTAATAAAAGTTCTAGACAATCAACTTTGCCCTCCATTTTTGTGCACATGAAGACAAATTGGAAGAATCGGGAACATGGGTTTTGTTTCTAGAATGGAAAATTGGGTCTCATGCAAACCATTTTCCAAACAAATGAATGGTTGGGGAGTTATTGTTGGTTCTTTGATTGACATATCCACTAATTTTAGGATGCGCCCAAGTTTGGAAGAAACAATATGCCTTCTAGATATTTATAATAAACATGGAACCCTAATTAACTAAGTAGTCAAAGTATTCCAGCATGATCATGGGTCCAAGATTTATGGTAGTATGGTTTTAATATTTTTTGAAAACCATATGATGGTTTGTTATATTCATTTATGTAAATGTTGTTTCACAAGAATGGAGGAGTCATTTCCATCTTCTAGATCAAGGATTTTGCATATAAATATGCCCATATGTAAATTAGGGGGACGTATGTTCTTGTTTTGGATTTGGTAGCAGAAAATGAGATTCATTAAGATAACACGCATTTGTGCTTCTCTTTCGTAAGCGAAGTTGATCCTCCATTAATGAAGGTTGCTTGTTCCTAAATTTTTGTGCATTCCTTCAGCTTCATCTGATCTTTTTTAGTAGTGTTAGTTGGGTTGGGAAGGGCCCCTCAGTCCTTCTGCCTTTTTATTTTGATAGTTAGATTGCAAGTGTGGTTAATTCCGGTCCAATTTATATTTTGTGTAGTGTTTCATTCTTTGTTTCACATATGTTGTTTGATTTAAGTTTTGTGAAGTTAGTTTGCTAATTTAACTATGAATTTCAAAGAACAAACCATAAGATAGAACACCCACACCTTCTATTCTCTTCTTCACCTTGCAAATTTACCTTTATCTCTTAAAACTCTACATCTGTTGAAACCCAAATTCGCCCCACCCATATTCTATTCGTATCACTCCAATCTCCAATGCTCTTCTTTTGCAAACATTTCAATGCTACAACAAACAAATCATGAAAACAATTAAAAACAAAGAAGAACATTCAGTTGCTCCATTTTTCATTTCTACGAAGTTATGATCATGATTCACTCAATTTCACTCAGCTGATTTGAGAGATTGATCTTCATTTGGCGTTGTCCATTATATTGTTTCGTGTTGTATAATGATGGTTGTGCACATGACTATTTTATGCTTAATGTTGTATTGTGAATTGCACATATTTTTATATTGTTAATTGTTAATAATTTGTTTTATTGTTAATTGTTGTATCAAGTACATATAGTTGTATCGTTTTTGTTATTAGCCTTATCTTTGTTGAGTTCTTGTTATATATTATTTGTATTTGTCATTAGTATTATATATATATATATATATAGTTTTACCATGTGATTGTAAATAGTTTTGCTATGACACCATGTGCATTATTACATTATTTATTATGTATTACTTATTGTATATAGCTTTGAATTATTTGTTATCTTATTCCCTTGTTATATTGTTAAAGTGTCTTAGTGTTTTGTCTTCATTGTTTTAATTGTTTTTATCATTAGTTACCACTTTGTTATGTGAAAACTATGTAATCTTTGTATATACTAATCATTCCTATGTTGTCTTGAGAATATATTGTTATATGTTTGATTGTTATGCAACACTAAATGATTGAAGCAATTCTTGGATATGAGACAAAACTAAATCTGTACCAACACGCTCATTCTTGTACATACAACAAAATTACTCTCATACCTACACATTGATTTCGCTTTCATTTTTGGGTGTATCTTTTCTTGAGGACAAGTCTCTGAAGTGTGTTTAAGTATTTAGGTTACATCATTTTGTCAATATAGGATTGATTGGGATTTTGGTGGATTTTCTCATAAGAATGGTAAATTTCCCTTTAGGTCAGTAGCACACATACATGAGGGTTTGAGTAACCTCATCTAGTTGACTGATTTGAATGCCAGTTTGGGTAAATTCCGCATTTACTTTCAGATTGCCTCGTTTGTTTATTTCCCGCACTTGATCTCATTTCTTGTACTTTGGATTCCTACACTTTGATTTTAATCCCAGCTTTGATTTCATTCATTCCATTTTGAAGTGTGTCTGTCGGCTTTAGAATAGGCTAGACTAGGCTCCAATCCTACATTTCCTATGCTTGCACCTCTAAGTCTACGACTCCCTGGTTGACAATTTAATGTTGGGAATTAATAGTGCATATATTTATCCCCACAACATTGATTCTTTCCACAACTTTGTTCAATCTCAGATTGTAACACTTGTATTCTTTCCTTGTACTTGAGTAACCAACAAGTACTCCTTTGTCCACACGAAAGTCAAACTTTCCCATTCTGTCATCTTCTCTTTTGATGTGGCAATCGCTTCCAAAAACTCTAAAGTGCTTCACATTTGACGGTCTTCCTTTCCATAGCTCATAGGGAGTTTTGTCAGTGTTGTTTCTGAGAATTACTCTGTTTTGAATTTGAATTGTTGTATGCATTGCCTATGTCCAAAATATATCTGTCAATTTGGAATCCATTACCATTGTTCAAGCCATTTATTGTACAGTCATGTTCTTTCTTTCAACAAATCCATTCTGTTGAGGTGTCCTAGCAACGAATAATTTCTTTTTTATTCCATGACTGCTGCAATAGTCCATAAATTCCTCTAAGGTGAACTCTCCTCCATTATCAGATCTCAAGCATTTGATTTTTGAATCCATTTCATTTTCAACCATTTCCTTGTAGATCTTAAAGTTTTCAAAAGCTTCTGACTTATTCTTGAGAAAGAAAACTACAATCATTCTTGTATAATCATCAACTAATAACATAAAGTATTTCTCACCTTTTAAACCCTTTGTTGTAGTTGGGCCAACTAGATCAGTGTGCACAATTTCCAGTGGTCTTGTAGTTGAATATTCCTTTGATTTGAACTTGGTCTTTGGTTGCTTTCCTTGTTGACAATGCTTGCATAAAGTGTTGGTTGGTTTCGTTATCTAGGGAATTTCTCTGACTGCTTCTCTTTTTCTGACTTTGACAAGGTTATCAAAATGTATGTGACCCATTCTTTTGGGCCATAGCCAACTTTCATCTTCCTTTCCTAGACAACACTTTTCATTTCCAAATTCACTTGACACATATATGTTGCTTGAAGTTCTTGTAGTTGTAGCAATCAATTTTCCTGAACCTTCTTTTCTTGTCTCACACTTTTGTGAATCGAAAGTAATTTTATGACCTTGGTCACACATTTGACTCACACTTAGAATATTATGTTTCATATCTTCTACTAGTAGAATCTTTTATGCCTTTGTGTTCTTGTTCTCAATTCTGACTATGCCTTTTCCAATGATTTTAGCTGAATCATCATTTCCAAAGGAGACTAATCCATCTATTTCCTTTATTAATGTAAGAAACATGTCTCTATCACCTGGCATGTGTTTTGAACAACCACTGTCAACATACCAACCATGTTTCTTTTGCTTAGCTTGTAGAGTGAGTGTGCATTCTTCATTGCTATATTGATTCTACTTTCTTATCCATGTCCTTTTATGAGGTTCCTGTCTCTGACTGTTTTTATTCTGTTATGGTTCTCTAGGAGGGACTGTCATTTTGCAGTTTTTGGCCATGTGTCCAAAGTTGTTACATTTGTAACATTCCACTTCAGTGCTCAAAGATTCAAACCTATTGTAAATTCTTATTTGTGTTTCACTAGGCCTTCTTGGATAACCGTTTTGTGTATGACTTTGAAAGTTGTTTATGTTCTTGTTGTTAGCGCTGCAATTCACAGTTTTATGTACAAAATTACTACATGCATAACATAAACCAAAAAATATAGTTTGATACCTAGGAGTTGAAGATCTTCTGAAAGGAGGTGCTCTTATGAATCCTTCTTCTTCTTGAGGCCTATTTGTCTGTTGTTGATTCTGAAATCTAAATATTCTCGGTGGAGGAGTGTCTCTGTAATATTCCCTATATATCTTCCTATCCCCTTTGATTGTTTCTACATATCTTTTTGGATATGTTTCTTGCTCTGTTGTTCTAGAGCTTGATCCCTTTTCTGTCTGATTGTATCCAAGTAAAGACTTGTCAAGATGATATTTTTGATTGCTGATAATGTCATCCAAAACTTTTGAGCTATTCTACATATTTTTCTTTTGAATATCCTTTCTTAATGTGACAATCTCTGCTTCCAAATTTCCAATGATCTTGTCATTTTCTTCTAGTTGTTTTTTGAGTGTTTATTCTATTTGAAACTTCAAATGTGTGATCATTTGTTCTAGTTCTTGAGTGTCTTCTTTCTTGTCTAGTTCCACTTGTAGTTTCTTCTTTTTCTTCTTTTCTCTTCTGATAACTTCTATGGCACACATCAATTCTTCTTGGTAGTCAACTTCTGACTCTTCAATTTCTTCTTCGACTTATTCATATTATTCTTTGGCTTCTTCATATTATTATTTAGAGTTTTCTTAATAAGAGTCTTCTAATTCCATGAATAGAACTCTTCCCATATCAGTGTCACTGACTTCATCTTCATCTGATGATGAGATGTCTTCTTTGATGCCATCTTCAACTTCCTTTGTTTTCCAGCTGCAACTGGAAGGAGGCTCCAACCCCCTAATTTCTCAAGATACAACCTGAGGGAAGCTCCAAATCCCCAATTCTCTGGATACAACCAGAAGGAGGCTACAACCCCCTATGTTCTCCCAGCTACAACCAAAAGGTGGATACAACCACCTGTCCTTGCCCCGTCCAACCGCCCTGAAGTAGAAGTAGAATGATGGAACCATTGTCACACTATCACTGTGAGATATACCATTGTAAACCTATACCAATAATCCTGAACCATGCATCAATAATGAATCAACCTATATCTCAACCTATAATCAACCTATACCATAAACAAGTGCATCAACCTTGCACCAACTTATACCAAACAACATGTAATCAACCTGTACCATAAATAAGTGTAACCAACCATGTACCAAGTATGTACCAATCATGTGTCAACTACTCATCAACTATGAATCATCAATATGTACCAAGATCATCAAATGTACACCTCATGTAAGTGTCAACTCATCAACTACTTGTCTCAACCATGTACCCAACATGTACCTTAACCAAAAGACCTCATCAATTTCATCATCCAAATATTATTTGTAAATATATAATAGACCTAGTGTATATGATCACATACCTACAAACCTTCCTTAACTTTAACAATAAGAGACTAGCGTTTTCATCAAATTTTTCTTTAGTCTCACATGACTAGTTTTGGATTAGTCAACAACCCTAACTTGAAATAATCATAACTTTGTAACTATAATGAATAAATCTATGAAACTGATAAACAATGTTCTTCAGTCTATTTTTTGCAATTCCTCCAAGTGCCACTACTTGGAACCTATCAAAAAAGGAGTTATAGCAAAAATGACATACCTTGCTGAATTCTGGCTTATTCTAGAGAGTGACCTTGTAGAGCGTGCCCCGCACTGAATATTTGTTGAATAGATCCAAAACTATAACACATAATACTACAGACTGTACTCTAACCAAAACATTTGGTATTACTGAATTGGGATCTGTTATGAAGAATTTAGGACATTTTTACCCGAAACACTTGTTTTAGACTAGTTTCAGGACTAGGCACAAACCCTATTTTCCACGGAGTGTAATTCCAAAAATAAAACGACCCACAAGATGAATTTTTTACCAAAGATACTTGGATATGTCTCCTCAATGGCATGTAAATTCCATAGTCTGAATCGTTCTAGAAAAAAATGTATTGTGAAAATGGTGAGATGACCTGTACATAACATACCTTAGAAAGCATCATCAAAATAATTTATCCTTCCTTTAATTTCGACCTTCTTTTCTTCACCTTCCCTCAGAAATTTGTCTTAGATATACTTTGGTTACCCCAGATACCTATAGATATTCAATATTCTCAAGTTTTATATAAAATGAGAGATCCTTGCCTCTTATTTATACTCTCCAAGTAGCTTCCTTAAAAATATCTTCTAGGTCACTTTGCCCACTTTCCTTATTTTAGGGTTAACCCACTTCTAA
>JZKD02S1984733.1:148367-181056 GCA_000966675.3 Picea glauca
GGTTGAGACAAGTAGTTGATGAGTTGGCACATACATGAGGTGTATAGTTGATGATGTTGGTACATCTTGATGAGTTATAGTTTATGTGTATTTGATGCATGATTGGTACATATTTAGTGCATGGTTGATGCACTCGTTGATGTTACAGGTTGAGGTACAGGTTGGTGCATGGTTGATTCACTTGTTTATGGTACAAGTTGATTAGAGGTTGTTTGGTATAGGTTGTTACATGTTGTTTGATGCAGGTTGATTGGTACATGTTTACAACAATATATCTCACAGTGATAGTGTGAAACTGGTTCCATCATTCTACTTCTATGACATGGCAGTTAGATGGGGAAAGGATAGGTGGTTGTATCCAGAGAACATAGGGGGTTGTAGCCTCCTTCTGGTTGTAGCTAGAGAATTGGGGAGTTGGATCTTCCCTCAGGTTGTAGCCTGAGAAAATAGGGGGTTGGAGCCTCCTTCCAGTTGTAGCTGGAAAAAAAAGAAAGTTAGTGCTTCCAATGAATGTAATTTTTAAAGACATATAAGAAAAATCATTCTGTGGTTTTCTCCCGCTTTGGGTTTCCACGTAAAAACATTGTTATACTATGTATGTGTATGATTGCTCATTTGTTCATTTTTTATTTACTCTGAAACTATTGGATGATAATGCTACATTGATTTAACACTTGCATTTTATGGTTAAAAATGATTAAATTTCTCTATTATTGATTCACTCCCCCCCCTCTCAGTAATCCAACAATGAGCATGATGTATATCTGGCGAAAGAAAAATGAGCGAGTGATATGGTGAAAGAAGAAGTAGTGAGTACAATGCAAATCTGGCGAAAGAAAAATGAGTGAGTGATCTGGTGAAAGCAGAAGTAGTGAGCACAATTAATATCTAGCGAAACAAAAAGGAGTGTGTGATATAGAAAAAGAAAAAGAAGCAAGTATATAGGGGATTAGTGTCTCTTGTAGGTTGGTGCCTACAAACAAGAGAGGGTATCGATGTATCCTATAGGTCGGTGCCTACAAACAACATAGGGGATGAGTGTCTCTTATAGGTTGGTGCCTACAAACATCAAAGGAGAATGGTGTCTCCTATAGGTCGATGCCTACAAACATTTGTAACCATAGGATGGTGCCTACAAGTCAATAAAAATAAGTTTTTGTGGTTTTCTCCTGAAAGGGTTTCCACGTTAAATATTGTGTGTTCTGGTTATTATATTTATGTGATTGCATCATTATGGTTTATGAATGTTAAAAAGAAAAATATATCCTTATATTGATTCACCTACCCTCTCAATATAAGTGAGAGATCAACACTATATTTTTGGTCTGATTGTGTTTGTTGAATTTTCATTTCAAACCCTATTTGTTCTCTATTGCATGTACAAAAATATGGAAAAAAGATGTAGTATACATGGTATTGAACCTAAAGTTATTATTGAATGAAAAGACAAAATTCATTTCAATTGAACACAAATAGAGCCATTGTAAACCATTTCATATTGAAAAAACAACTATAGGTCTACATTTTCTATCTACATCAACAACGAGGCTACATACCGAAGAGCTTGTGGGGTTGATCCCTCCTTGGATGCACAAGTGGGGTCGGTCTTTGCTTGTACAAGTCTTCTCCTCCACACACTCTTTGTAATGGAAGGTGGGGTAAATCAATGCATTGGTCAATGGGTTTGGAGTGGGGTTATTTGATAGGGGGTTTGGCACCATAGTGTGTGTTTTTATTAATCTTTGAGTATTGTTTTTTTTTATTTGTTTATTTTAAATTTGTTTCATCTTTTGTTTGTTTTTTAATTGTTATTTTTTTGTAATATAATTTATATTTACTAATAGTTAAAATCATTCATCACGTGATGAAAATGGGTTAGGAGGATATAGGTTGGTGGGTTATGAGAGAAATCAAGGTCAAAGACTTCTAACCAACCAATGATACATATAAGAATATGGAATAAAACTTAACAAGAAACAATTAACCCATATAAGAAAATTATTTAGAGAGAATAAATCATAGAAAATATATAATCACATATCCCAACCTACATTTCAATAATTCAATATCATTGATATTCTTCTTCATCCAACTCCAAATCTATATCATCTGGCCCAGAATCTGATTCAAAATCGACATTGTAAGGATTGGGCATAACAACATCATCATCAATGTCATTTTCGATAATTTCATTGTTGATATGATCATCGAGAACATTTCCATATACATATAGCTCAACTTCTTCATCTTCTTCGTCTAACACATCCACTTTCTCATATACATCATCTTCTTCATCAATATCATCTTCTACTACTACATTTATACTTTATAGGCCTTCCTCTTGGATCATATCTAACAACGTATGACCATCCCACTTTACCTAGAACATTTTAGTAAAAGACCTGCTCACATTGGATTGGAAGTACATAAAGCTCAGTACCCAACTCAAGCATCCTTGTATTAATTATATAGTGGGAAAACCCCCCTATGGACTACACTAGGGTTCAACATGTAGGCAGAGCTAGCCGCCTAAAGTCTCCTACTTTTTAACAACTACCCTGACAATACCCCACATTCATGCATAAAACACAAAGATAAAAGGATCTGATAACTCTACCTTGAACTCCGCATCTAGTGTCGATCCTTTTGCGTTCGGTTTTTCCTCGACTACAAATCTCCTCCCAAGGCTGACCTGTATTCATAAATAGATAAATAAAGAAACATGAACATCCATATTATATATGAATTAGTAGGTTATATGCCATAATAAAATGTAAATCAAACATAAAGATTGAACACATTATATGGCAGGACAGAAAAAGTACTTCTTTTTATTAATCTCACAAAGTCACTTACAATGAGATCGAGGATTGCTCCTCGAACCTGGTCTTGAGCTCCTCTTCACCAAGCTCCAATTGCTTCCACATATCCTTCTACTCTCACAATTATCTCTAGGGAAATGGCATAAGATTATGAATGATGAAAAATGCAAGAATAGCGAATTATGGCTCAAAACTCACAATGTGACTCCAAATTCTTGGGGCAAAGTAAAATGGGTAGAGTTTCACTATTCTTATATTTCTTGTTGGAATGAGACCCCAAAACCTCATTTTATATGGGAAAAGGATGGTTATTCGGTTGGGTGACGAGCTATAGGCGGTAAATTGGTTGGGAAACCACCCAATAGCTCGTAATCTGAACGAATTCCTTGCAACTTTTTTTTTTTTGCAACTTTTGTGGGCATACACGGGTTGTAATGGTGCATCTAGCGTACGTATGCGGGTAGTAATGGTGCAGCTAGCGTACATACGTGGGCATTAGTGGTGCAGGGCGTGTACATCTTAAAAAATAGTGTTTTTAAGAAGGGTTGCTCAGTGATGGCTTGGCAAAAATAGTAAGTAAGATGGCTTGATGCCAGGTATGCATGTGTGGTGTAATTTAGGGTTTTTAAAATTAACCATGGTAAATCCATTCTCATGCTCAATCAAAGTTCTTTCACAACCATTTTCATTCATTCGTAACCTATTCCATTTGACCTCGAACAGGACTAATTTAAAGGATTTAAAGTCACATTCGAGTATATAATTCGAATGCCCATAGTATATATTTTCAAATACCTATGGATGCTTGCCACTTCTAGAGGAAACATTAGTGACCTGAAACACTGCAATTATGCCACAATCAAAGGTTTTTCTCTTGTCATCCAACTTTTTTATGTGAAATTTACAACCATTGCACCACATAGCCTTGTGGTGTTTCAACTACATTATGCCCAACACATAAAAAACACATTGTCAATTAATTAACCTATTTAGAATTAGTAACTATTTTAAGAAAATAATAGACAACATACATTAATATAATGGAAAATAAGTAAAACTTGTGGGTGAATATGCTTTCATGTGTATCATTTAAACCATATGTTAAATCAATTTCCCTCTATGTAATATTGGTATCTTGATTACGATGAACCTCTTTAACCAATGTAGCGACCCCTTCCCATGATAAAATACCATAACATTGTATACATCGTTTTATCCATACCTTCATCCAATAAATATTTTTTGCAATGTATAAATGTAGTGCATCCCACTCTTGACTAGCTATATGAAAAAATAACAATTCAACAATAATTAGGTACCATAGAAAATCTTAATAATTGATGGAAGAATAAAAAATAAATAGGTACGATATAGATAAAACTGAATAAACAAGAGCATTGTAGATATCTACGATACTTTTCGCTTTGCTCATTATAACTTTCCCCAACAAGACCTCTCGTTCAAATTTGTTGATTGAGTTGGCATCCCAAATGAGAGGCACATTCATATTTTCTGCTAATTTTGGAAGATAGTCACTAATATACGCCAAGGATTGATATACTATATATCCCTCCACCATAGAACCCTTAGGACATGCTCTTTGTATAACAAAGGCTTTCAATGATTTCAAATGCCTCACCGCCATCCACGTTGACCTTGTGTGTATAGGTTCACAAATTTCAATCTCCTTAACTTGGTATATGAGGTAGTGTTCTTGTGCCTTGAAAAATGTCGAAGGTAGGTACTTTTTCATTTCACACATTATGCGAGGAAGTTCTCTCCTCCAATAACTTATATCTTATTTATGGAATTATTTATATGACAATCACCTACACATGATGCGATCAAATGATTGTAAGTTTAAGTGTATACATTGCAAATAAAACACATGTGAACAAGTTCTGCAACGAATATTTTCCATAGAAATCGTTACTTGCCTCATGTATTTGTCAAGATCATATATGACTTGTGTTATCTTGTTTTCAAAGTTGTCTGGAAGAGAAAGAGGTAGAACATACTGTAACAAAAAATGAATCATTATAAACATTAGAGGTACAACATACTGTAAACAAAAGTAAATAAAACAATACCAAAAAGATGTATACCAATATAGAAATATAACAAAATAGTTACCTTAATGAAGGTATTCCAGTGATGAGTTTTTACCCCACCAAATTCACCTTTCTTTGTTAATATATTATTTATGTTTGAAGCAAATCCCTTGGGAAATCAAATTTTCCTAATGACCTCTTTTACAACATTGCTTTGCTTCTCTGTAAATAACCATGAAATACTATCTTGATGTCCATCACTATTTTAATTAATCACATTTTTCATTGCATGATTGGCTTCTTGAATGTCACTACAAATTTTGCCAATTTTTTTCTGTCACTCCTTCCATCTAAGAGTCTCCATAATGTTTTTGTTACATTCTTCTCGATATCCATTGTATCAGACAAATGAGCTATTTGTGGGTGCTCATAGTAGGGAAACCTACTGAATTGTATAGTGTACAAATTAAAATTGTAAAAAATTAATATATATATATATATGATACATAACTATTTTCTTACCTTGACGATTTCTGTTATATTCGAAATTCTAGTATCTTCTTCGAAATTAAAAAGATGTTTTTTTTGTAGTTTGATACCTATGGTTCTTAGGGAGGAAGTTCCTATACTTATCAAACACCTCCTTTCCTAAACTTCTTTAACACTGAGATTTCATCCTAGGACCACATAATGGACATCCAAATTTATCCTTGGTTTGTAGGCCTACAACATATGGATTAATGTCAGTATCAATTATACACTAATGAATTATTTTAAAAAAATGCATGATATTTTCAAAAATATATATACTATTAAAGTGCAATAGTACATTACATACCACAAAAATGTGTTAGCTCTGATGCATCATGAATTTTCCATGCAAGTATTCCATAGAAGTGAAATTGTTTTTTCCCTATTGGTCTAGAGATGTCGTACATAGTGATGCTAGCCCATAACTTTAGTAGCTCGTCAATAAGAGGCTCAATATATACATTAATATCTTTAACTTGGTACTTACCTAATTGATTGAAATTACACATCATTACTATGTATATTTGTATATATAAGAAATTATGCAATGAACAAGACAAATGAAATGTTGCGTTCAAAAAATAAACAAATACCTGGAACAATCATTGCCAACATTGTGTGCCTTCTCTTTATTGACATCCAAGGAGAAAGGTTATTGTTTATAACAAAAATAGGCCACACTGAATAAATAGACCCGAGATGACCAAATGGATTGACACCGTTTGCTTCCATTAAAATCCTAACATTACGAGGTTCTTCTTTAAAAATTGGCCATCTTTCTTTGATGTTCCTAAATGCATAACCATCTGTAGGAATTTGAAGAACACCATCTTCACTTTTTTTCCATGCATGGTAATCCATAAATTTTTCTATGCTTTGGCACCTGAATAGTCGTTGCAAATGTGGAATTATGGGAATATGATGAAGAACCTTGCAAGGCACGTGTTGTGTTACTTGATCAGTTCGATATCTACTGATTTGACATTGTAGGAATTTTGTTTATGATGCATATTGTCTATAATAAATAATATGATCATTAGGACATGCATCAATATCTTGGTACTCCATTCCAATATCTTTCATAATGGTAGACAATTTTCAGTATGTGCAAGGTAAAGTATTTGATGATGGTAGGAGAGATTCACCTAACAATCTACAATGCAAAATATAACTAGTTAATGTAAATAATATTGATATTAAATATTGCATCCTCATAATTTACACATTAATTAATAACACGAAGAATAAAGAAACAAAAAAAAATAGACATTTTATGTTTATGTGACGAATTATATTACATACCTTAGGATTTAGGTGAGACAAATGTTTGAAAACCCATTCAATACCTTCAAGTTCACCAAAAACAATATAGAAGAGATAATATTTTTCCTCAAGCCTTCGTAAATGGGTTGTTGTCACTTCTCAATCAGAGGTACATCATGAATATCATAAAAATTGTCATCCATTGGAGCAAAGTTGTCCTAAATCAATCTATTTATACCATCATTCTCAACTGTACCATTATGAGTGTCATCTTCTTCCAGAGGACTAAATTGATCTCCAATATTTGCTCCATCTTCCTCATTGTGTAAAACATGATTTCTAATACTAATTGACACATTCCCAATATTTCACTCAGGACGCCCTTTTTTTATAATTACAGTCAATCACATGATTTTAGTGTATGCAATGAAAATTGAAAGGATAGAAAGTTCTACGAATACAATCAATACAAAAACATATAATGAGTACTAACTTACCAAGGGACGATATTCATACCCCCCTTCAACATGTCCAAACTGTCTACAATTCCTTTCGTTTGTTGTTATTAAAATTCTTCTTCCATTGAAGCTCATGCATTGATTGCAAGGGAAATAACATTTCCTATCACCCTTTGTTTCCAATGCCGCAAATAAACTTTGAAGAGTCCTATCATTTTCATCTAGAATAATGTTATATGGCATTGTAATTAACTATTACAACAAGATCTAATGAATCAATATAAGTACAATATACATATATATTCTACCAATTTCACACATGTAAATGCATTTCTATAGGCCAAAAAACATAATACACATAATAGAGAGGAAGAGGAGCTATGACCCCATGTGAGAAAAATTAAAGGAAAGGGAAACAATTATATGGTTTCCATTTTCTCAAAACGTTGAGGAACATCCTTCCAACATTTGTAAACATTTTTTTTAAATGGTTGGCATGCATCCTCCAACATTTCGCACTGGGTCAAAATCTAATATTGTTGAAATTAGGGAAAGGGAAAAAACTTGAGATATCACCCTAGTATATAGTCTTTACGGTTTATAACATATCCACAATAATTTAACTTGAAACATGTAAATTACCAATTGCATGCATGGATTTTTCTTGGTAGGGAATTCATTTTTCATCATGCTTTTTTTTCATGATTTGTTATGTGTTTTTGCATTTTAGCATTATTTTCCATTTACAAGGTAGTTTTTAGTCTGTATGCATAGAAGAGGTTTTTTTGTTTGAAAATGAAAAATTAAATGTATTACAAGATGTAAAATAATATAATACAAACTCCACAATTTGAATCACTCAATTTAGAGATCATATGAGTCCTCGACGTGCATTTTATAGAAAGACAATTTTACCCTCCATTTTATAAAAATTCTTCAATCTTGGTTCAAGAGTCATATTTCATTTAAAACTACACTTAGGGTGACATACGTAGATTTATAATGTTATTATATTCACTCCAAATCTCTTATAACTAAATTTCAAGCTATATAGAAGCATGGGCGTGCATTTCCATTATGTCACTTTCTATTGTCTTGGTCTTTCAATTTACAAGGCAGATTTTTGCCTCTTTTACAGAGCAATCACATTTATGTTTGAAAATGAAAATAAAAATATGTACATGGGTTTAAATTATATAATACAACCTCAACAACTTGAATCACTCAAATTGGAGGTGTTTTAAGACCCAGGCGTGCATTTTTGTGAATCTTGGTGTGCATTTTACAAAAGGGAAGAAATTAGAGTTTAAAAGAAAAACACGTATTTCTTACGTGTGAGTGTGCATTTTTAGACATGGAGACTATAATAAGTTTGAATTGTTGTTTTATTCAAAAAAAAAAACAATTAATCCTTTCATTATTTGTCTAATGGTTGGCATGGAAAATCAGTAATGGAAATAATGAGGATTAGATGGTGGGAAATTGTAACATACCCATCCTACAATAAGGCATAAAATATTTTATTCCTTAGGCTTGTGTTTTAGAGGACACAGTGGGAATTTTCAAACAAAAAACCTTCTATTGTGCATAAAGGGTAAAAAATGCCTTGTAAAACAAAGAGGTCAAATTGTTAAAAATAACCTTGTTGAAATGCACGCCAGACCAAGGGAAATGGATGCCCAATGGTGAAATTGGTATGATTATATTAGGGATATATAGGCTTATGAAACATCCATTCCTTCAAATAAATTATGCATGCCCCATGGTGAAAAATGCATGCCCTCAAAAGGAAAAATGCATAAAATTAATGCATGAAAACAAGGTAGATGACAAATGCATGCCCTAGGAAGAAAAATGTATGCCTTGTGTTGGTAATTGTATGTTGACCTAAAAAAATTACATGAAAATAGAGTATTGAGGAAAATGCATGCCCTATAAGGGAAAAATGAATGTCTCAAGTTGAAATTGCACATTGAGGGAATGGGATTGCATGTTTACATAGTAAGAAGGAATATGCACACCTTGTTAATGACAAATGCTTTCCTACACTATAAAAGTGCATGCCCTAGACACGTTATGCATTCCTATGCTTGACTAAATCCTAAACAAGGATTATTTTAGGGGAGAAATTTTGCTCATGGGAGAAATTAAGGGGCCTCCCAATTTTTATTGGGCAAATTTTTTGTATCGTAGTGGTTTTTTAAAACTTTAATTCTTTGCCCCTAATTTATTTTAAAAGAAAAACCGTATAGAGGGTTAGCCCAGGTTTCTATGAGGGAGAGAGAAAAAAATATGTATTTAGCCCATGAAATTTGGAGTTGCAATCTTTCATTCGCCCAATTCAAAAAATATGAGAGTTTCTGGTAACAATTTCTCCCTCCCATTTGGTTTTAATCAGGGTTTATGATTTAATTCGCTCCAATTTTTTGGTATGAAAAACTTTAATATTCTATTTTATCGATTTCCAAAGAACAAGGGGATTTCTGGGAGCAATTTGGCCCTCCCATTTGGTATAAATCACACACGATTTCTTGATGGAGGACATTCAAATGAGGGTATTGGCAAGGTAGAGAAAAAACACGAGTCTTTAATAATTGATAGCATCTGAATATCCTTCTTTGTTTAATTCGGTAATAAATTCGGCCAAATTTGTAACTTTAATTGTTTATGTGATTGTTGTTGGAGCCCGTCATTGCTTTATGGAATATTTAAGTCTTCATATTACTGAGTTTTCTTTGCTAGAAAAAGAAAATGAATGCTTGGAACAATTTTACAATCTCTTGCATAGCTATAGGGTAGGGTTTTCTCTCTTATATGTTATAATATGTTAAAAAAATGGCTTATGAAACAAAATTGTTGGGGCTCTCCTCTTTTATCCATTTGTTAGTTTCTTGACCCATGGGAGGATCTCAAGACTCCTTGATTTTGGACCTATTATATGGTATACCAAACAAACCTTTGGTGGATCCCCCACTACCTTAATAAGGAGTTGTCAGTAAATAGGATTAGAAGGATCCCATTCATATCCTATTGTTACACATATTAGTTGTATACAAATCCTAGATCGAGTAGAAAAGGTGGCCAATGGCTTGTCATGCCTTGGATTTTGTTGTTTTATCATGGTATAGTTATAACTCATGTGGGGTTTTCTATTTGAAGATTTATGTTCTTTAATGAGAATTTTCTCCTTCGATTAGGTGTTGCTTTGGTTGAAATGGTTTTGTGATTACCATGTCATGAACTCTTAGCCTCTTTCAATGGTGTCATTTATTTGATCCTGGAGGAGCCAATCTTCTCATTATTGTGGTGTTAATTATTTTGATTAATGGATAATTTGTTATTGTGCTTATGGAAATACATTGTTGTTCTCTTGTGTGTTCCATGTCCTAGTGTAGAAAGTGGGGCATACTGATCCCAAAAGAGAAGGATCCATATATAGGGTTGAACTCTATAATGTCCTATCATTGGGAAAAATTAGACCATATAATTCATTTTTCTTTCCAGTGATATCGATCAATTGTGAGTAATCCTTTATCATATTCTTATGTTGATTTATAATCCTTTATGATCTTATGTTGATTTATAGATCGATAGTATGATTAAGCACTTCAATGGGTGCGGTGCTTTATTAGTCATGAATATTTACAACATGTTTAGCATATGAAGTTTGAAACTGCTCTAGCTTCACTTGACCAAAATTCAACTTATTGGACAATGACCATACTTGCTTGACTATTTCACTTGTAGGAGAATTGAAATTTCTAAATGAGGCATCCACAAAATGAACAATAGAAGCATATTCCCCTTTCATTTTGACAAAAAAATTGTCTTGCTTTGGTAACTTTTCAGTATTTGAAGCAAGATGGCTTTGCATGATAAAATGGGCTCCTGGAAGATTTTGCAATCTCTAATTGATAGAAATATCTGCATTTGAATCTCCAGACTTAGATTTTGTTCTATATCATTATGTATGTCAATTTCCATGAACTCCCCTTGTTTGACATCATGGAAAGTGGATAGCCAAGATACTCTTTGTAATATAGAAACATGCAACCCACTTAAGAAATTTGATGTTTGTTGTAATAAGGTTTATTGGTGATGATATATGTTATACACAAAAATAGTAATTGTTCATGAAAATTTGTGAGAATTCACTCACTATATTTTTCATGCAATATGGCCAAGCAATACTAGTTATTGCATGGATTTGCTAACAAGTTTAGAGTGCATTCAAATCAAAGGAAAGTACTAATAATGGAGGTTTGCGATGAGGGGGAAAGTATGAGCTTATTGAGGGAAAATGAACACAAGATTAAACACCCAACTATGCTACAGACCCAACACAATCCATACAAACATAGTACACTAATAAAACAAGCTTATCTTCTTAAAATTGAGCCTACCTGTTTTGCATTGGAATGTGGCTCCATCGTATTTGACTATGATGAACTAATTGATTTTCCATCACTTGCTTTGAATCCCTTTATTGGAACTGATTTTTTACCACAAGAGGCTAATTTATTTTCTTGAAATTGGCCCAACAAAATCACCCTAGATCAAAGCACATGAAGGTTGCTTCGAAATGGAAAAAATGAGGATGATTCTAGGGAAAAATTGAATGAAATAGATTCATGTGAAATATAGACCATTGGATCACAAAGGAGGGATAATATTATATCTTAGTTTCCCAAGAAAAACATAGCCAACCAGTATCTTAGGAAAGATGGTACACACCATTCACTTAATTTTTAGTCATTTGCAATAGTTTAGCTTATTGCATGGGTTATAGTAGCTTGTATGTGTTCCAAGATAACCCTCCTATGCCCTATGATCATGTAGCAATTGCCTTGAATTTTCACCCATTCAACCACATACAATGACAAAGCCAATGCTTAGCCTAAGGTTAAAACCAATCTTGGTTTCCTTTGGTTTCCCTTAATTTGAATCTCTAGATTCAGACTCTGTTTCTATATCATTATGTATGTCAATATCCATGAACTCCCCTTGTTTGACATCATGGAGAGTGGATAGCCAAGATACTCTTGGTAATATAGAAACATGCAACCCACTTAAAATTTGTGTTGTTTGTTGTAATAAGGTTTATTGGTGATGATATATGTTATACACACAAATAACAATTGGCATGCAAATTTGTGAGCATTCCACTCACTATATTTTTCATGCAATATGGCCAAGAAAGACTAGTTATTGCATGGATTCGCTAACAAGTTTAAAGTGCATTCAAAGAAAAGGAAAGTACTAATAATGGAGGTTTTTGATGAGGGGAAAAGGATGAGCTTATTGAGGGTAAATGAGACAATATTAAACACCCAACTATGCTACAGACCCAATGCAATCCACACAAACATAGTACAATAAGAAAACAAGCTTATCTTCAAAAAATCGAGCCTACCTGTTTTGCATTGGATTTTGGCTCCATTGTAATTGACTTTGATGAACCAATTGATTTTCCATCACTTTCTTTGAATCCCTTTATTGGCACTGATATTTGACCACAAGGGGATAATTTATTTTCTTTAAATTGGCCCAACAAAATCACCCTAGATCAAAACACATGAAGGTTGCTTCGAAATGGACAAAATGAGGATGATTCTAGGGAGAACTTGAATGAAATATCTTCATGTGAAATATCGGCCATTGGATCACAAAGGAGGGATAATTTTATATCTTAGTTTCCCAAGAAAAACATAGCCAACCAGTATCTTAGGAAAGATGGTACACACCATTCACTTAATTTTTAGGCATTTGCAATAGTTTAGCTTATTGCATGGGTTATAATAGCTTGCATGTGTTCCAAGATAACCCTCCTATCCCTTATGATCATGTAGCAATTCCCTTGAATTTTCACCCATTCAACCACATACAATGACAAAGCCAATGCTTAGCCTAAGGTTAAAACCAATCTTGGTTTCCCTTGGTTTCCCTTAATTTGAATCTCCAGACTCAGCCTCTGTTTCTATATCATTATGTATGTCAATAGCCATGAACTCCCCTTGTTTGACATCATGGAGAGTGGATAGCCAAGATACTCTTTGTAATATAGAAACATGCAGCCCACTTAAAATTTGTGTTGTTTGTTGTAATAAGGTTTATTGGTGATGATATATGTTATACACACAAATAACAATTGTTCGTGCAAATTTGTGAACATTCCACTCACTATATTTTTCATGCAGTATGGCCAAGAAAGACTAGTTATTGCATGGATTCGCTAACAAGTTTAGAGTGCATTCAAAGAAAATGAAAGTACTAATAATGGAGGTTTGTGATGAGGGGGAAAGGATGAGATTATTGAGGGTAAATGAAGACAAGATTAAACACCAAACTATGCTACAAACCCAATGCAATCCACACAAGCATAGTACAATAAGAAAATAAGCTTATCTTTAAAAACTCGAGCCTACCTATTTTGCATTGGATTGTGGCTCCATTGAATTTGACTTTGATGAAATAATTGATTTTACATTGCTTTCTTTGAATCCATTTCTTGGCACTGATGTTTGACCCCAAGAGGATAATTTATTTTCTTTAAATTGGCCCAACAAAATCGCCCTAGATCAAAGAACATCAAGGTTGCTTCAAAATGGAAAAAATGAGGATGATGCTACAGAAAAATTGAATGAAACATATTCATGTGAAATATTGACCATTGGATCACAAAGGAGGAATAATATTATATCTTAGTTTCCCAAGAAAAACATAGCTAACCAATATCTTAGGAAAGATGGTACACACCATTCAGTTAATTTTTAGGCATTTACAATAGTTTAACTTATTTCATGGGTTATAATAGCTTGTATGTGTTCCAAGATAACCCTCCTATGCCTTATGATCATGTACCAATTTCCTTGAATTATCACCCATTCAACCACATAAATGACAAAGGAAATGCTTAGCCTAAGGTTAAGACCAATCTTGGTTTCCCTTAATTGTAACCGGTACATGCACATGGATCACTAACTTTATCTTGTTTGTAGGTGGGTACCATAAAGATGGCTAGATCAAGTCACAATAATGACAATATTGTTAACCAAAATAGCTAAAGAAAACCAACATTCATTCACTAGGTTGCAACCTGTAGGGACAAAAATACACAAGCATCCACATCCACAAGCATACTGCACAAGGAATACTGCTTGTCTAGTAGAGGAATAATCCTTTAAAAGTGATTCCTATATATAATTAATGATGGCACTCCACGATGATATCCAAAAAGGTGAATCTAGAGTCTGAATTTTATGTAATAGTTATTTCAAAGAGCCACTAGGGGCACATTGTGAGAAGATGTTGGACTAAGTCCATAACCCATATAGTTGTTATTTCCTGGTCAATTATTTCTAGCAATAGTTGTGTAAAAAATAACACCTATATTACCTTTCAATTTTCTATTACCTTTAAAAAATAAACAAGCACCCACATACACAATAATTATTCCTTTGTCATGATCTGTATACCATCCCTTGAGTTTACTATGCTTGCCTACTACCTAGACTACTCGTTAGTGTTTCAATGATAAATTGTTCGTTTGATGTATGATTAGATTCATTACAAAGGAATATTAAAGTGGACTCATGGATATATATCCACTATAAACAGGTTTTGAAATGAATTTGAAATAATATGTCAAACATTCTAAGAAACAGGCTGCAGGGTATTGTTGTTTTCAATTTCCAGCCTAGACCAACAATCACGGTTTTTATCATTATTTTTTCGTTTGATAAACATATTGAATTGTTTCCAATTGGGGATGAAATTATATTCATGTAGGTATATCCAATAGAAACAGGTTTTAGAAATGTGAAGAATTGATAGGTCAAGTATACCAATGAACAACCTAGGAAACAGATTTTTAAGGGTTAAAATTTAGGATAGGTAGTTAGTATTTAGGGCATAACTTTTTTGTATGATATCGAAATGACATGATTCCAGTTGGGTTGTAAAATAGATTCATAGGAGAATATTCCATAGAACTGGGTTTAAAATGTCTATACATTTGTTCTTCCAAAAGTGTATTGTCCCAACTCTTTTCCGGGCAAGGTCATTGCCACAAGAATTTGATAATCAAGCTATTTCTTTGAAATAATGACCTAGATATGTGAGATGATTTATAGTCATATAGTTTTTAATGTAATCAATCCCCATACCAAAAATCACAAATACTCAATTTCAGGTTCTATGCTATGAGCTACAAAATATTGTGTGCATGCTTAAAGTTAAGAGAGTTGTAGTTCAAAGATATGGGAGGTATTCCATATTTTGTGAGGTGAATATTGTATCACATACCTCCTTGAAAAATGATTGCTACTCTCCTTGATGGGGATTTATGAGACATCAATTGAAACTTAGGAAAAGCAATTTCCTTCATCTTCTTTGCTTCACCATTGCTGGTGATCAAGGCCTGCCATGGTTGTTTTGAGCAACAAGACAAAATTGTTGTGTCCCCTCATTAGATTCTCGATGTCTCTTTTAATAAATGATAAACAAGTGAATAACAGATATGCTATCCTACAACAAGTCTAATTATCCCAAAGAGAAGTAGCAATACAATTGGTATTTTAGTTGGAATTAACCATAGGTCATAAGCAAAGTCAAATGATACAACTGAGTTGTGGAATGATCCTTGTGGTATGGTTATCATTATTTTATTACTTCTTATTTGGATGAACTCCTAAGATCGGAATACCTTTATTTTTAACAATGAGACAACACATTATGATCTCACAAATGAACTTGACTTGTAGTTTCAAGGGATATGCCCTAGAAACAAGGGATAATCAACTTTTTAGACAACAAATCCTGAATGGTTAAGTATTATTTAAAGTGGTCTTGGGACATTGACAAGTTGATCCTTCAATTCTAATGATACTTACAACTCATGTTACCATACCAAAATGGATCATGGAGTACTTGGAATGGGAATGGAGTAATAGATGAAATATATAAAATGTAATGGTATGCCAATTCTAAGGTTATTTTGTGTTATTGAGTTGCAGCCTAATGCCTTGTAGAATAGGTTATAATTCACAAATTTTGAGGAATGAAATAAATGAGGTCAATATTTAACTTTTGGCTGCTACAAGAGTATGTTGCAAAGGTAAACCTTGGATTAAAAACTTTAAAAATTGGGTAAGCCTTGCTTGGACTAGACTTAGAACAACCATGTTGTAAATTCTAATAAGAAGGTGGTGTTCAAATGGAAGCCACAACTTGTAAAGTATAATTTTATTTATTTTTAAGTAAAAAGGCGAATCATGTTATATTAAAACTTCAAAAAAGAAATACACTTGTCAAACATGTGCCAGCTGTCCTGCCTATGCAGGAAACCAGAACAGCTGGCCTGTCCACAATAGCATGCAAAATCAAACAACTCATTTTGCCACCCTACCGGAAGGAAACCAGGGTGCATGTCCATTTCCATCAGTAGTGTAGTGAGGTCTATGATAACGCTAACTAGGATAATAACTAAAGAGCTACAACTCTGATAAACAACAAAAGAAATGGAGTTGGAGGCCATGCGAAACAAAAGAACCTATTCACCGCAGCCCTCACTGTCATCCTTTGCCTTGCCGCTGTTGACAGGAATGATATAGGGCTGAGCATAGGTGGGGCATTGTCGCCGAGGTGTGGCGCTAGAGTAGGTTGTGTAAAGCATGTCCAAACATTGGCTAACGTGGACGACTCTAAAAATTTGATCATCTACCAGACTGTGGACCTCAAAGATCAGGTTCAAGTGCTCTGGGTGTAGGAGTGGTGGCGGTGGTGGTGACTTAGCTTTGGCATCCGTTTCCTGGTGACCCTGCGTCTTCCTCTGCGACTGCGAATCGATGGTGCTTTTCGGCAGCTCCTCCTCTACCCGACAAGTGGAAAACTCTTCAATTGGAGCATTGTTGGGGCCATGGGCCTCTCTCAAGCTGGGCGGTGGTGCTGCTTCTTTGATGCACGCCAGAGGGTTCCAATTATCTGGAACTGTAAACATTCGTCTCTTAGAGAAGTCCAGTGGGAGCTCCATGAATGGAATTTCCTCGATGAATGTTCGGGGGGGCGAGTTTGTTGCTAGGGTCTCTCTGCATCGCTTCCTCTTGACTAGGAGCAAAGCTCGTTCAAAATGCTTGTGTCTTTTCCTCCTAGACTCAGCCACGTACCAGCCTGCTCCTATGTGGGGTCTCCCTCTCACTCGCAGCATAATGAGAATGAGGACCAATTTCAATATGTCTCTTGTTCTTTGATTCTTGCTCTGCTCGGTGAGCTTCTAATGCATTCTAAGAGTTCCAGTAAGGCGGATAATGACATAAACAATGGTTGCAGCCATTAAAGTTGAGAGCTTAATGCTCTGGCTGGTCGGCCTGTGCTCACGCACGAGAATCCCCATCGATAAACGGAGGTTAACGGAGGTGATAGCCTTCATAAATGGCTGTGGTGTGAGGTGAGAGCCACCATAAATGGCCTCTCCCTGCGCGCCTCCATGTGCCCTTCCTTTCCGTGTGGCACCCCATACGAGGGTTGTAAAGTATAATTAGAGTGAAGCATGAGAGCCTTTCAAACATGATATCCAAGATGCAAGGTATAAAATCAATGAGGAAATAGGTAAACGATATGTGTAACTTGTTGACTACAGGGTATGTTCATACTATAGATTTTTTTATCATTTGCAGAGCAAGTCATGGGTTTTAAAAGACCATCATCCACATGTTTAAGTAATGAATCAAAGGAGGTAAATCACATATGGAATTGGGTTTATACTTGGAATAGATACAAAGTATAGGCTACATCAGGAAAACAATGATGATCCTCTTCATGATTTTGAAATGCAGAGCATAAATATTGGAAATAACTTGGCCCTCTATGCTATCAAATGCCATATTTCAAAACAGTCTTAATGTCGATTTTGCAAATCACTACTGTCAAACTTGGAAGACTCATAGGTGTCATCCTTGTGAGAATTGTTTTCTTTGCAGTAATTAAAACAATAGGCTCCATATCATATCCATCATTTGAGAAGAAAAAAATTGCTCAAAGAGAGAAGTTTTCTACTTTTGAAGTTGACCAGAGTGAGAAACCCTCTTCATGAAGGAGAAAACTCATCTAAAGGATGGTGGAAATTGATCAACTTAGCTATTAAAGTCATCGTCATATCTCCCTATTTGAGAAACTGGTGAGTTCCTAAAGGATGTTCTAAAGGACAAATCCAATGATGTGCCTAAAGGATGTTCTAAAGCTTAAATTTTGGAGGCTTCTAGTGGATGTGAAATTTTTTATACATTCTGAACATAATCCAACAAAGGATGAGGGAAAAGTTAAGTTGAAATGTAATGAGGAAGCCTTTGTGGTACAAGATAATTTATATTGTATAAGTATTAGCTCCTTAAATGAAAAATATTTTCGAATTTCCTAACAAAGTTGGTTCCATAAGAAAAAAAATGCTTGCAAACCTCTATCAAAGTGGATTGAATGGTTAGCACCAACTTTCTGGAAAATTACATAAACATATTTTCCAATGGGAATGGAGTTGATTGTGGGAGTCTAACAGAGGAATAATGCTTGAAAAGTGATTCCTGTATATAATTGATGATGGAACTCCATGATGATATCCAAAAAGGTGTAGTTGCAGTTTGAATTTTATGTAATATTTATTTCAAAGAGCCACTAGGGGCACATTGTGAGAGGATGCTGGTCTAAGTATGTACCAGACAAGGTTGCTATTTGATGGTCAACTCTTTCTATCAACATTTGTGTACAAAATAACACCTATATTACCTTTCATGACCATATTTGGATAAGAGATTTGTTTAGCCTTGGTTATATCATGACCATATTTTATTGGTGCTATTGGATTTTTATATTGGATCTAAAATCTAATTATGACCTAAAAAAAAAGATCAAATTCACATATAAATCCATTTGTCCAGAGCTCAGTGGATGTTACCACATTCTTATTAACGAATGTTTTTCCACTATTTGTATAGGATCTTGTAGAGCTCAAAGAAGACTGCACATTCCTTAGGCACTCATGAAATATATATATATATATATATATATATATATATATATACACAACTAAATGTTCTCATTCATTCCAAGATCTGATGAAAAATATCATAGGTGATGGCAGAATAACTAGATTGGTTTAGTCAAGTTGACTTTCACAACCAAAACATCTTTGCTTTTAGTTCCAATTTCCCTTCACAACCTCCTTCACCAATTCTAAATGATGCTATTGCACCATTGAAACCTCTAGAGGTGTCCTTATCTGTGTATACCACCCTTAAAGTCGGATAAATGCACAAACATTTCCTTTGCAAAACTATTAATCTTGGATTGGGGTTTTTCATCCAGTATTAATAATCCTACAATGTTATCCCCATATTTCTAAATGTTGGACTTTGGTTCAACAAAAATACCTATAGGTTTGGGTAAGGTTTTAATATTACTGACCAAGTTGCATAGAGCCTTCAATTTTCTATTGAGATAAGATCTCTCTTCATCAGTGAATTGTTTAGATTTTTCAAGGCCATTGTTTCATTGTTCGAAGCCATGCTAAATTGTTGTAATTTGTAGACCAGTCTTGCTGACTCACCTTTCTCAGTCCATATATTGAAATTAATTGGTGTTTTTCAATTGTCAGTGATTTGATAAGTAGGTATTTGTATATTGAAATTAATTGATGTCTGTGATTTGATAAGTAGATATTAGTATATTGAAATTAGTTGATTTTTTTTAATAGGAAATTAATCCCCATGTGAGGACATGCTACACTCCCCATGTTCTTGCACTATACCATGTAATTTTATAATAGTGTGCTTCCCCTACACAATATTTGTTTCTCTTTCCCTAGTCCCAGGAAGGCACTCATGTTTCATTCCTTGTGTGATCTGGAAGGGAATTTAGGTGGATTCATCCTTTGTGATAAATGTGTTGTGTGTTGATCCTCCGAATCTTCCTCATGCAATTAAGGAATTCCATGTTTCTATGTCTCTTTCAATAGTTTTTTTAACTAGAAAATATATTCATTGACCTTGCAACTAAACATGTACCAAACTTTCCCTACAATTAATAACTTCTAATTTCTATTTTCATAAGGTATAATGTTTCATTTGTTTGTGCTACTTTACTAAGCCATGGGAAGGATTATCTATAGGCCCGATATTCTTTTTCTGCAGCCAAATTGGTCATAATATTGTTGCAAGTGTTTGCCTTCATTCATGATAGGAAAATTAACAAAAATTGGAAGGACGTTTGATGCATTTTCATTATACCACTATGAAAACAGAAATTCCTCTGTTTTTTTTAAATGATGAATTATAGTTTAAATGTCAGACATGTTTGGAAAGTACTACAACTAGGTGGTTTGGTGGTCTTTAAATATTTTTTCTGCTAATCTGCAAGGTGATTACATGATTGATGAAGAATAGGCCCTTAAGCACTTTCACTAGGTTTGGAAGAGTTTTCTGAGTTCTCTATAAGTTATCTGAGTTCTCTTTAAGTTATATGAGTTGGTATCAGAGCATATTAAACTGCAAAATTATATCAATTATTAGTATGTCTTCCTTGCTTAGAATCTAGATAACATAGCCAATGATGTTTCTCACCTAAAGGAGCATAGCAAGAAATTACATCATTCTGTTGAAACACTCCATGATGACCATCATACCTTTTCAAAAAAGTTAACAGAAATACAGGCTCAACTATCTACTATCCAACTTGCAGTTTCCCTCTTTCAAGTTGTTATTCCTCAGCTAGCTTCTTCGCCAGATTATGTTCATGTTGGTACAGAAGGGTTTAAGTTCAAGTATTCTACTACCCTGTCTTCAAGATCCATTGAGTCTTCTAGTCTCCGCACTCTCTTCCTTATAGAATTCTCTTCTCATCCTAGTATTTTATTTGTTGAGAAACTTCTCATGGGGGTACAACTTGCCACCGAAAAAACTTAGTTGTTATCTACCAAACTGACTACTCTAGAGTCAACCATCGCAAGTCACCTTCTTTCAGCTCATTCATATATAAAAATGGCAGAACCTATCATGGAAGAAGTTGCAGAATCTTCAATAGCCAAAACTAAAAGAAATGAGCCTTATGATTTTCCTTACAAAGCTGCTAGGAATTCTGGACCTGATATCAATTATTCTTCCCATCAAAGTCCTTTTGTAAAATGGACAAATAAATTAGGGGAGATTGATGCCAAGCTTGACATTTCTAATTTAATGAAAGGATATGAAAATACTCTTCTAGTTAATTTTGACTGTTTAAACCAGGATGATATCTTAAAGGCCTTCCAAAAATTAAATGCTTGGGCATTTCAAAGAAAAGTTGAGACAAAAGTTAGTTGGAAAGATATAGTAACCCAAATAACTTGGAGATTTACTGGGGTTGCTAAATTATGGTGGGATAATATTTCCCAAGAAAACAAATATGAAATCATGGCTGATATAGATCCACTTGCCACCTTGTTCACGACTTTAGTGCATGAATTTTTGGGTGTTTCTCCTCCTGATGATGAACACCATGCACAATTGTTTATGAGCCAAAGATTATGTAACCTAGATCTGTTACATGATTAATATTGTACCATGCAAATAATGTTGTACAAAATTACCGACCACCAAAATGTAGCATATCTTTGGCACTACATAGCCTCTATGCCAGGAAAGGTTCTTGATTTTATAAATAGGTATCTAGCTACCAATAAGATTCAAATTGAACCTTTATCTTTTGTTTCTATGCATCAACAAATACTTACTGCATTACAATAGGAGTGTATTTCATATAGAACAAGGAAGAATCTTAAGAAGCAGTTTCATTTTAATCCATCCATTTGTGATACCTTCCGAGAAACCTATAACTATGGATGTTTCCAAGGGCTTCCCAAGAGACACTCTTAGAGAAAATATTGTCATTGTTCCCAGCCAAGAAAAAATGATAAAAGAAAGCATAAGAATTGGCACAAACCAAAACTGCAAAAATATCATGACAGAGATGACAAATCTTTCAAAAATAAACATAGGTACATCTTCAAGAAGAGAATATTTCCTAAAAAGGAATCATTTTGCTACATTTGTAAAAGCAAATACCATTGGGAAAATAAGTGTCCAAATAAACAAGGTAGAGCCCAGATAAAAATAGTTGATATTTTCAATTCATCACTAAATCCTGTTGATTGGGATCTAACTGATTCCTCTGACTCTGAGAAGGAAAAATTTTCTGTCTATAGTTCTGAATCATATTTAGATGATTTACATTTCAAGAATCTAAATATCCATACCGATTCTAGTTCTGATGATGAATGTTCTTATTTGAGCAATTGTTTTATGTTTACTCTGCAAGGTTCTATACCGCAGAAAATTTGAGAACACAAGCAACATAAGTCTAATCTTGCCCCATGCATGATTCTAGTCAAAAATAGACTTCAAGCCAGAACTGATGAATTGACTAAACAACTTCCTACTATTCAAAATATCCAAATCATAGATGATGAAGAGGAAAATCCTCCTAAAGAATGGGTCCATAGTTCTCTAGTTAAGACATCCAATAATTCTGAGGTTGATATTTTTCTTGAAATAAGGATGATTGAAAATGAGCTTCATACTAAATGTTGTCAAATGCAATCTTTAGCTAACCAGATCCATAAATCTATGGTAGCTTTAGATGATTTGAATTCTAGATTTACTTCTCTTACTTTGGCCAGAGCAGAAGCTCAATCAGTTGAAAATGCTATCACATATAATCCTCCTACCCTAGATATTAGCCATATTGGTGACCGAATGGTAATAACAGTGAGTATAAAGGTACTTGGTTTTAAAGTCTACTCACTTGATGCTCAAGTTGATACAGGAGCTATGAGAAGTTGTTGCAAGTATAAGGCTATTCCTGCCTATTATTGGTAGCCTACCCAGATACAGTTTCGTGTTGTTAATAAAGAGATTATGACAAAACATCATGTATCACTTGATTTTCCTATTATGCTAAATGATGTTCCTACATATGTTACTCTTGATAGCCTTGATACAAGAGAAGACATTTTACTCGGTCATGATTTTGTCAAGAGACATATGCCTTTAATTGTCAATACTGATTCCTTGATTTTTACAGTCCAACAGAACCAGGTCAAATTGCCAATGAAAAGCAGTTATATCATGAGAGCTTCCCCTAAAAATCCTGGAATTCTCGAAGATTCTCTCCAAGATTTATGCCAAGTAGAGATCAAGAAACTCCTTGAAAGGCACCTGATTGAGCCTTGTAAGAGTCCATGGGTTTGCCCGACATTTTATATCAACAAGCATTTAGAACAAAAAAGAGGGAAAAAGCGGTTGGTTATCAATTACAAATCACTCAATAGTGCCTTATTTCCTCTCAGATATCCTTTACCACACAAGGAATTGTTGTTTAGTAAGCTAGCAAATGTAAATGTTTTCAGTAAATTTGATCTAAAGAGTGGATTTTGGCATCATGGTATTTCTCAGGAGACAGGTACAAAAAGACATTTGTGGTACCACAGGGATAGTACCAATGGAATGTCATGCCCTTCAGTTTGACCAATGCACCCTTAGAGTTTTAGAAAAGAATGGTTGACTCTTTGAAGAACATTATGAGTTGATGACCTTTTTTTGTAGGATGATATTAAGCCTTCACTACTTGGTTGGCTTTTAGCAAGGACAACTTAGCTAGTTACATGGAAAAAATACATCAATGTTTGATACTTTGTGAATGAGGTTTGGTTTATAGTAAATATCAATATGCATGTATGGAATAGATTGGAATTATTATTTTTAATTAAAAATCAAAGCATTTTTTCTTTAATTAAAGAAGCACATAAGAAGGAAGGTGTGAATATGTTAAATACACTTCTTGGCTGCATTCTACACAGGAAAATAAAATCGATAGTTAATATGAATCATTCAGAAAATGGTGCATACAAATATTAGAACTATGTAATATAAAGTATTCTATTCAAATTCCCAGGGATAAAACATAGACCAATTTGATATAAATTTTCCCACCATCCGAAGTTTGAATGATTTTTCTTGTCCAAAACCTCCAGATATCACAACCTCATCTTAGGTTAGCTTCCCATATTCAGAATTCTCATTTTATATTTAATCCTGAGGATGAGATGAAGAGATCAGGCCAAAGACTAGCCAAAATCTCATGGGAAGGGGCAGTTGCAGAACTTGAAACCTCTTAAGCATGGTCATTAAAATAGATTGCATAGTAGACTTGCAGAGAAAACATAATTTTGTGAATTAAATGACAAGCATCCCTGTTTTCTCCAAACTTTAGTCACCCTCACTCTATTTCCAAATCCATTCATAGGTGCTTGCAACTGTTTTTCATTGGCACTTCAGTTAAAACTTCCAATTGTTGGAATCCCTCAAGAAGAGATGAAATGTGAATTTGAAAATAGATAACTATCATACTTGTAAGGAAACATCACATAAACCATTACAAGTCTCTATGAGACAGTGTAGTTATAATACCTATTTCAACACTAGAATCAACCCCTTCGAAATAATAGTGACACATTGTGGCCTCATGCTTATGCATACGAAGGCTAGTTTGTTGTTGTTGCCTTACCTTATTGTTTGCTTCATATAGGTTGTACAAAATACAATGCATGGTGGCTTTAATCATATAGGTTATTGGCTTGCAATGGTTCTATTTAATAGTTATATTTTCAAGAGGTCTGTTTGAGGATAGAGATGAGATTTAAGAATGATTTATGCAAAGCGTAGCGTGCTGTCCAAAAAGGTGGCAAGGTGTTTTTCAAGTGGTATTTTGACTTTTTCTCCTCCCAGAATTGACCAAAATTTGCTTCCGGGAGGTCAAAAGTGATGTACATGTCATGATAAATCTGAATATGTAAGTATTTCATCATTTTTAATCCTCCATAAAAAGCATAGCGTGCCCCATGCTATGCTTTATGTAGACTTGCTATAAAATTCCTCCCAAAATTTTGAAAAATAGGGTTAAGTTATCCCTTTGTATATATTAATCTGAGATAGCTATGTAAAACATGAGAGAGGTTATTTTAGATGAATATTTTTTTTATATAAACCTCTCTCAGTTTCCCAAAATTCTGCTCCAATTGTTCACAATATTTTCTGCAAAAAGATGTCTAAAACAGGACTTTGCTCAGGCAAAAAAATAGGCTGTGAAGATGTGAATATATCTCTCATTCTGTAATACATGTGTAAAATATGAAATATTTTATTGTACTTTGGAATCATAGGGACACAAACCTCCTCCAATGTCGCAATATTCATCTCTTATTGGCCACAATCTGTTCAGAAAAAAAATGACTAAAAAGGTCATTTCTGGAAAATGTGCCTTCAAATATTTTTGGAAAATGAAGTGGAATGATGGGTTAGGGGTTTCCTAAATTATTGAGAAAATTTAGGGGGGTAGGGGGTAATTTTAGGGAGTAAGGGAAAGTGGAATCTTAGGAAATGAGTGAGGGAAAAAGTACAGCACACATGCCAAACTTCTTTTGACTTGTGCAGTGTAGGTCATGCACGCCTATATTTATGCATGATCTGGATTGTACACAACCTTCCTCAAATGTTCATCAAGCTATTCCAGAAGATAGTATTGGATTTCATCAGGGCCCTTAGGTTAAACCTTATAAACTGAAATCATGCAGTCTATAACTGACATGAATTTAAAGTGACAAATAAATTAATTTATGCATTTATTATTTATTGTGGTAACCTTTTCTCTTCAAAATGGCTTTGATTAATGGACAATGCAAGTTTTTTTCTGGTGGGGTAAATGTAGCCTTACAAAATGCAGGGCACTAGTCTATTTTTGTGTTAAGGTTTATTGTGCATCTTGTGATTTGATTATGATAAGGTTTGGAATTTGATGTATTACTGTTGTTTGTACTTTGTAGGTTATTGAAACTTGGGGAGTTCACAACAACATTGACTTTATTTCTTTGTCGTACACACAACATGTAGAAGACATTATACAAGTAAGAAAGATGACATCAAAGCTACATTCTTTCTCATGTTCTGAGCTTGTGTTGTTACTAGATACTATGATGGCTCTCACATATAAAAAATTCTATCAAGATGTGTTTTTGGAACCAACTTCATAGTGCTACTTTATGCCTTTTAATTTTTAGGTTGATCTGTTTCTATGATGCTTGTTTCTTCTTATTCTTTGAAAAATTTCAATTAGATGCATTATAGTAAACTTCAAATACGAATGCATTATCATATGTACTTTTGAAAATCATTTTGAACTGATAATGAAGTAACAAGGTGATATTTTTTGTTACAGGCTTCATTAGTAAATGACAACAAAAAATTATTTGTTTTGTTTCTGTGACATGGGACTTATCCCTTATAATTGAATAACCTCAAATAGTGAACATCTTATCTACTGTACATCTGAAAAGGATTTTATACTAACCTTTAAAATATAGAATGACATATTGTATTAGATGTATTAGAGCCCACCTAGAAATTTGTTTGCTCGATTCTAACATCGAATTGATGTAAAATCCATTTCCTCCTTTTGTCTTGTATAGACCCGTGCATATCTTGATGGGATTGGGAATATTCAAGAGACACAAATATTTGATAAGATTGACACTATAGAGGCATTTTCTGGATCACTGAATGAAGTCTCCTAGTCTTAAACTTTCCTTTTCATGTTTAATCGGTCTTAGATAATCACACTACATAAGAAGTAGTTGCTTATTTGAATCTTAATATACACACAACTTATGTTGCAGGGTCTGGAGCACTTTGATGAGATCTTGTGAGAGGTAGATGGTATTATTATTTCACGGGGTCATTTAGGGATAGATCTTCCACCAGAGAAGGTAGCCTTTGATATTTGATGTAAACTTTTTTCATATATCCATTTCCTGATGTTTTTTTCCCATAGATAAATGAATATTGTTGTCATTGTAATCTGACTACAAGTCTAGTTGTGTCCCTGCATGGAGATATCTTATAAGTTTGTATTTTTACTAAATCCAAACTAAGTGTTTCTCTAGAGTATAAGGTAATGACAGTCAGGATTGATGGAATTGTCTAATATGATCTCTTGGTAAATCTTATTCATTTGGGATTGTAATTTGTTAGTGTCAAGGGAGGCTCCAAATTCTTTACGGTTTCAAAGAAGGGATATTTACTTAGGTAATAGAGGTAGTATAGTAGTGTGAATAGGAAGGAAAATCAAATTGTTTGGACTCTAGAGGACCATCAATAAGTTGTTGATTCCATCTTCTAACTGTCAAAAATTTTTGTAGATCAAATTGGTTTGGAATTTGATTTGCAAGCCAAAAGGTAGGAGACAACTTGTAGAAGTATTGTTGGTTTTTGTATTATATTTCTCTCCAAGCTAAGGCTCCACATGTCAAGTGCTCTTCTTCACAAGGCTGCACACTCTAGAATACAATCTCCTAAGCTCCAATTCTCCTCCTCCACATGTGTACCGAGTCCACAGCAACCTACAAGTGGTGCACCCTCCAAAGAATATTCCCTCTAGCCAAATGATCAACCTCTTGAAGTGTTCCATGTGGTATCAATGATCCTAGGGTGAAGCAACCTTCCTCCTAGTGATTAGTTCTCCTCCACAACATAAATACACATCCTATGTCAAGGTCTCATCCTCATCAACATGTGTGCCATGTAGAAAATGTCAATGCCACATAAAACAACTTGCAAGTTCCTCCATAAGAAGTGTTACTCCTCTACCACATATCTTGAGTACAAGAATCCATCTATAGTAAGTGTTCCACTTGTCAATCAACCAAAACAATCTAAGATACAACAAAGGGCTAGGTTTTCACCATGTAAACCACATCACATGAAGTGTGTTGAATTTCTTGTTAAACCCAACACACGACTAACAATCAAAATAAACTCTATTTGTTAACTATTAGCTCAACTAGGTTTTCAAAGAAAATATAAGTGAAAGCACACATTTGCACACGATATTTGGGTAAATACCCCTGGAAAAACCCTTGTGGGAAAATCGGTTCTGAGTTTTATTTTATTAAATAAAATATCTGGTTCTTGTCCTTGGATAATGGCCCATTAAAGGAATTACAATGATGTAATTGATAGCCTAGCCCACTTGGTTGTTATCTCTCTCACTTCCCCCTGCACCCTTTCCTCATCCCTGTCCACTCAAACACAAGTACATGAGAAAGACTCCCTCTTGCTCCTATGTATTCATTGTATGCCTCTCACCCTCCTTAGATATGCTTTTATAATTCCCTAATGACTAAAACCCTATCTCCAAAGTGATCAACGATCAATATCTGATCTTGATATCTTGAGATCAATGGTTGTGACTTAATATCTCGCTGATATATCATCAAAACTGATAGAGGGATATGAAAGAGTGTACAATGAGAACCTTGACAAACAAAACCGCTAATTCTTGCAGCATCGTCTAGAGGATGGAAACATCATGTTTCTTTTTCCAAATATGTAAAACAAGTATATTATAGTTTAATGTATACATTTTCATATTATTATATATGGTTTTATACTTTATCAAAATATTCTCCAATACTTTACAAGGTTTTATAATTCAGTGAAAGATTCACCAAGATTTTACAAGAGTTTATAGTTCAGTGAAATATTCGCCAAATTTTTACAAGATTATACCAAAAAGTTATATATACATATTATATTATTGATAAAATAGCCTTCAATGTTTCCTATGTATCATGGGGATTCACCCATTTATTATACATATAAATTTAGGGGGGGTTCTTAAAATCACCCCTGACCCTAAATGATTCCTACTTAGCCCATTTGAATGGATTAAATTGGAAGATGAATGAAAATGAATGTTGACCCATTGCGTAATATCAATGCTACCATGTCATATCTTATAACAACCTTGAACACATGTTTGACAAGCTATTTGGAAACACATATATGTAGTTAAAATTGAATGTTGAGTCGTTTCTCGAGTCCCAGAATCTTACAAACTCAAAGTACTTGTAAGTCTCCCACACTTATGATTGATTTCAAATGCATGCAAGATATATTTCTTACCATTAATTTGAGATTGAGTGTGTGTGTTTGTATTATAGTCGAAAAAGTTTGTAATTTTTCTTTCAAAATTTCCCTGACTCATTCTAGCAATCATTTTTTATTTTCCAAGATACAATGCCCAACCAAGAAAACCCTTGTGTACTTCCCCTCATTTAGAGGATGGAAAATTTTCATTAATTCTCAAAAATCCCAAGTCCATTGTTAAAACATTCTACAAATCTACTTGAATGTGCTTATAAAAATGCACGACAAGTTTTGTAGAAGTGTTATTTGTAATAAATAATATCTTATCTATAAATACTAATTTACTTTTCTTATCAAAAGTGATTTATAGAAAAATATACCAATATAACCCTAAATTATTTTTAAAAAGTTAGTTTCTTGCCAAGGGTTTCCTTAGCGTGAGCACGCATTCCATGGATCCCATTCCTCAACATCCATTCATGTTAAAGTGTATTCCTTAAAAATTAATTTCAACTTTGAACTCGTAAAACCATGGCCACAATTGAAACAGGGGTTCCCTCTACCATGGGCGTAGCAGTTGAAACAGGCGGTTCCCAAGATCAAAATTTCGTTGTCAACAAATTCCAGGAGTGTGTTGAAGCATTGAGAGACACATCGAATTGTCCAACATGTGTGCTAAATATCTTGAGAAGAGAAAAGGTTTTTGACTTTATGTTTGGACCCTTCCATTTCGAAAATGATGAGATAGACATGGCCATAGCTAATTATGATGACATAACTATGAAATTGAAACAATTTGGCTAGAGCATTTACCTAGATGTTGATTTAATTGAAAGAGAAACACATGTAGAGGGTGACAATAATTTAACTCCAAAAAAAACCCCAAGGTAGAAAATATGGAGATGGATAGTAAAATATGTGGGACAAAGGTATATGCTCCCAGGAACTGTTTAAGAATGCTAGATGTTCCCCAGGGACTATACAAGTCTTTGATTCAAATTGTCCTTAGGAAAATTATGAATTGTCACAAGAATTATATTTCCAATGACTCCATGAGGCTAGTCATTTATTGGGTTGAATATAGAGTCGTATATGTCCCTGGTTTCTTGGATAAAAAATTACATCATGCCCTTGAAGAAAGTAAAAAAAAGAAGATTAAGTTCAGTTTCTCGGGCACACTACAGAAAATTATTGATTTATATTGACCCAATGACCAAAAAAGCCCTCTTAATACCTACATTAGGAGATAAGAAAACAAAGAAACCCATTGAGGAAGTACCTAAATAGACTTCAATTGATGGCATGGAAACTAGTTTTGATACAGTTTTTGAAGATGAATTTAATGGTGTCAGAACTTTAAAATACCTACATGAAACTATGAATAAAGATGAGGAGCAGGGAGGTATGGACCATTATATGGAAATAGGCAATGCTGATATTTTTATTACTTTATAAAATATAATTGATAGAATTCCTCAAATGGCATTACTTGAGTATATTGTCCTTGTTATGAGAGCTGATTCTACCTCTCCAAGTTCAAATGTGAACAATCCAAGATACATTTTTTATAACAGATTCATTTTTGGGGTATTAGATAGAATAATGATTTACACACTTGTTGAAATGGAGGATTATTCCTCTATATACACTTGGAAATAAAAGTATGAAATACAACACATTGTTAATATGGAATGCTCGAAGAAAATTGGAAAATGCAATTGCAAGGTAAATACAAGAATCAAGAAGCATAACAAAGGGAATATATCATATTATAGATGGATTAAAAAGTGAGGTATCCCTCATTATAGAGGAATGTAAGAGGGATATTGATGATGCCAAGGAAATGTTTGAAATTTCATTGGCCACATATAGAAGAATTATTTCAAATATTGAAGAAGAATTGAAAAGAAGACCGCAAGTTTTGAAAATACCTCCATTGAATACTACAAGTAATTCGGAGGTCGATGAATTAAAAAATAGTTTGAAGGAGAAAGAGGGACTTATTCAAATGTTTAAAGATGAATTTGAAAATAAAATTATAGAGCTACATCAAAAACATAATTCAAATATTGAAGAATATAAGAACATAGTGGACAGTTTGAAGAAAGAAAATCGTAACCAAGATAATAAGTTGAATTAGAAAAATATGGCACTTCTCAGAGAAAATCGGAATATTAGAGAACTTAAAAAGGAAATACAAATGCTTACTAAAGAAGGTGGAAATGGTAAGGATGCAACTAAAAGTAAGGGTATGGATAAGGGAAAAGGTAAAAAGGAAAATGTAGCAAAAGAAAAGAGTACATAACATGAAAAGGAAATAGAAAGTCAGATCAAAGAAGGTGCAGTCCAACAAAAATGTTTTCCTTCAAAACACTTGGAAAAGTCCAGAGAAGGAAAAGAGAATATGTATCAAGAAGCTAAAGTATTAAGTACTTCTCTATATGATCTCTATGACTCATCACCAATGGTGGAATCATTGAAGATGAAGATAGATAAGAGAGATGAAAATATTAAAGAGCTCAATAATGAACTCTTGCAAAACCAAAAGGAATAACATTTGGGATGTGACATGGAGATACAAATGTTGGAATCTCAAATTGTTGATTTGCAACAAAAATTACAGAGTACAAAAATAATTGAGGTGGTGCCAATTTTGTCTTATGCATCAGAGAAAAAATATTTGAGGGAATAAGAGCTTGAGAATGAAGAACAAAAACTCAGGGGTCAATTGGTTGACATTCGATCCAAACTGAAAACATAAAATAACAACTTGAAAATAATCAAAAGGCCAATGATGAGAAGTATAAGAAGAATACAAATTTGTTGAAAAAGCAAGCAGAAGAAAAAACAAGATTGCAAGAGAGATCGAAAAATTATGCAAAGAAAATTAAAGTTCTAGAGAAACAATTACAACATGTGCCTACTAAAGCTATAGAACAATTAGAAGCCTCTACGACACTAAAGATATGTTATGTAGACTTTTCTTAATTTAAAGAGTAGGGCTTGCAGAAACTTCCCATGCATCCTGGGGTAGCTACAAAATAGCATTGGTTTATATGCCATGTACTCCATGTAATTACATTTAAAGATGTAATATATATCATTATTCCGACAATTTATTAACAATAGATTTTATTTTATGCAGATAATGACATGTATGGGTGTGTATAGTTGTTGACATGTATGAATGTGTATATTCACATACCAATGCCTATAATACTTTACAAGTTACTTGAGATTGAGTTATACACATATACACCACCATTCTAATCTTGTTTGCAAGAGGTTTGGGTAAAACATAAGTAGTTTCATGTACTGGACATTTTGATATAACAATGGTAATTGCATAGATTTATATTTGTTGTAATGAATATGAAACATATATGTATCAAGTATGAATATGGTTCGTAAAACAATACTTGTGCATGCAAATTACAATACATACACAAGCTACAAGTGTAACATTTTCCCAATTTCCTCCACAATGGTAATTTTCATACAATTACCACTAATAATCCAATATGTGGATAAAATATATATAACTAGCACTTAACACATGAAAT
>JZKD02S1984733.1:181202-208944 GCA_000966675.3 Picea glauca
TATATATATTCCAAAAATTGCATATTTATATACATGCATAGTTTTAAACCCTAATATGAAAACACTCTTGCACAAATACCCTATTGGGTATGTTCATATACAACAACAGTCCACAACCACAATATTTCACTTGAAAAATTATTAATCTATCATCTATCATCTATCACTATAAAGAATTTCAGAGTTGTAAATGTAACAATACATATTAGTTCATGCATGTAACCCCAAACCAAAATGTATATTTCACCCTACAAATTTCGGGGATCAACAACATATATGCAACCTGCATTTTTCCATAAAAGGGCATGCATTTTCCTCAATGCCCTGTTTTCATGAAATTCCATAAGGACAGTGTGCATAATGTGCATTATTCATCTAAATATATGAATTTCCCCTAAAATTATGATTTAAGGAAGATATAACACAAATCCTAAGACAAGGATTGCAATCTTCACTTCAAGGTATGTTCAAGTTTCATCTACAACAACAATCTACAACCACAATATTCCACTTGTGTAATCATTAATCTATCATCTATCCCTATAAATCATTTCAGAGTTGCATATGTAACAATACATATTAATTCATGCATGTAACCCCAAAACAATATATATATTTCACCTTGCACCATCTTGGGGCAAAACAACATATGTACAACCTGCCTTTCTCCCTAATAGGGTGTGCATTTTTCTCAATTCCCCCTTTTCATGAAATTTCATAAGGAAAGTGTGAATAACGTGCATAATTCATCTAATGATATGAATTTTCACTAAAATTGTTCTTTCATGAAGTTATCATGAAAATCCTAACACAAGGCTTGCATTTTTTACTCAAGGGCATGCATTTTACAACATGCATTGTTTTCAAGCAAAAAACACATAATTTCCATTTTTGAGCGTGCATTTTCTTCTTAAGGAATACATATCTCATATTAAGGAATGAATTTCTCACTATCCTATATATACATCATCTCATGATAAAAAATTCACCACTATATCTTTTCTACAACTTTTGTACAACCATGTAGCTTGTAATATTTCATATAATATTGACATATTCATTCTACATTTCATCAAAAGGTCATGAATCTTTGTTCATAGAAATCATCCTTTTTGGAGTGTAAATTCACTCCTAATTGTACAAACATGTTAAAACTATTGTAATAATCAAGTTACTACTTACAAATTAAATTATGGAGGCTTATCCACCTTTGGGCATGCACCTTCCTCTAGCCAACTTTAACAAATTCACCCTTCGATTTTACAAGGCAATTCTTAGCCTTTATGCACAGGTAGGCGTTTGCATGAAACTTCCACTATAAGGCTATATGTAGGTGTATAATCACAAATTACACCTTATTGAAGTCGAACCATTCAATTTAGGTCAACATTGAGACTAGGGCATGCATTTTACTCTAATGTCATTTTCACTTCAGATTTACATGTAATCCCAAATCTAGATGCATGAAAGTAACCTATCACGTTCTTAAATTGAACTGTAGATGACATGGGTAAATTTTCCATATATGGAACTCCATTTTTATAAAACATTTTTTGGAGATACAAAGAAGCTTGGGTGTGCATTTTAATTTGGTCACCTAATACAATTGTGACCTTCCAAATTACAAGGCAAACTTTGCCTCTTCTACACAACAACCCTTTTTAAAATTGTAATTACAAACTTAACAACATCAATAGGTATAATATGATAAAACAAAACCCCAAAAACTTTAACAACTCAAGTCTAAGGTATAATAAAACCTTCGCTTACGTTTTACAAACATGTTGGACATTTCTAGGATTTTACTAGGCAACTCTTGCCTATTATTGCACAATAGCTTCTTTTATGAGTAAAAATGAAAAAATAAGTATATAAGATTATGAAAAATGAAATAACAAATCATTTACAATTTGAACCACTCAAATTGAATGATTTTTTAGACATGGGCATGCATTTTAGTGTAATCTGACACGCATTTTGCACCAAGGAAAAATTTCCCCACTTTGTCCTAGAAGACAATTTTTGGTCTTTTTGCATGGAAAAGGGTTTTAAGTTTCAAATTGCACAAACATAGGTATATAAATATGTACTACTTTTCTACAACCTTGTAACTTGTAATATTTCCTGAAATATTGACCTCTTTATTCTATTGCAGAAATTAGAGTTAAGATTTATTCCATTTTGTATGTATAATTGGTTGATTAGAAGTCAATGACCTTGATTTATCTCATAACACACCATCCTTTGATTCATCAAAAGGTCATGAATCTTTGTGAAAAGAAATCATACTTATTGAAGTGCAAATTCATTCCTAATTTTACAAACATGTTAAAAATATTTTGATAATCAATTTACATCTTAAACATTAAATTATGGAGGATTATCCTATAGCCAACTTTAACAAATTGGTCCTTTGGTTTTACAAGGGAATGTTTATCCTTTATGCACATCAATTAGTTTTTTGTCTGGAACTACTAATATACGGCTATGTCAAGTTGTAAATTCACAAATTACAACTTCTTCAATTTGAACCACTAAATTTGGGTCAAAATTGAGACTTGGGTGTGCATTTTACTCTAAGACAATTTTGACTTCAGATTTACATGAAATTTGAAATAGGTGCCTAAAATCAACCTCTTTTGTTATACAATTTATCTTTAGATGACATATGCAAATAAAAAATATAGATATATCCATCGTACAACTTATATTATACAACAATTTTAGGTGCTACAGGGAAGCTTGGGCATGCATTTTAATTTCATCACTTAATACAATTTTGACCTTCCAATTTACAAGGAAAACTTTTCCTCTTTTGTATATCAATTGTTTTTAAAATTGCAATTGCAAAATTAACAACATGATCAGGTCTAATATGATAAACCACACCCCCAACAACTTTCACAACTCTAATATGCAATATAATAAAATCTTGACTTACTTTTTACTAACACGTTGTACAATTTTAGGGTTTTACTAGGCATCTATTGCCTTTTTTTGTACAACAGAGTCTTTTATGAGTGAAAATGAAAAACTAAGTATACAAGCTTATGTAAAATGGATTAGAAACTTGTTTACATTTTAAACCACTCAAATTGAATGATTTTTCAGACATGAGGGTGCATTTTAGTGTAGCCTAGCATGCAATTTGCACCAAGGTAAAATTTACCCTCTTTGTCCTACATAACAAATTTTGGTATTTTTCCACAAAAAAGGGCTTTAAGTTTGCCAATTGCACAAACAAAGGTATAGACAGATGTATAAATTTTCTAATGATAACCACATACTTTCCTCTATCATCAATGAACTTAAACTTCCAACCCCCAAGTAATCTGCTTAGATATCCTCATTGGACATTGTCTCTTATATGAGGAGGATGTCATGTTTATTCAAATCAATAACCCTTTTCAAGGCTCATCTTTTGAAGGGAATGATTGAGCCTCGAGAATTAAATGTTAGATAAATCATAAGGAACCCTTAATATGGGTATTGTCCACTCTAACAAACCCTTCCATTGTCAACTATTTACCAAACATAAACTCATTCATAGATCTGTTTTTGAGTGAAATAAATGGACGTATTTCCTCTTCTTTGCGCCCTAATTACCTTTCCATAGTTCAAAACTAACCCCCTTCAATTTCCACCTCTTAGCCATACCTTATAATTTTATTGTAGGTAGATTCATAAATTATCATAAAGATGCATTAAATATCTCTTAGAGATTGTAGAAAAACACTAAATATCACAAAATGAATCACATATAAGAAAAGTATGAGTCAAAACGGTATTGATGTTCCATAAAATTGTCACAACAGTAGGATCTTTACATGCAAATAAACATCATACAGTTACAGTCTCCCTTACAAAAATGGTTGGCAAAGTGAAATACATATCCCACACCTTTGTTCTATCTAAAGATTCCTTCTACTGTCTCTGATCTGACAATCCTCTCCTTTCGTATCACTCTACTTACAACATTTTTATCACTTGATTCCCACCATAAATGACAAAATGTAGAAAGTTTTGAGAACTCTTATATATTTATATGATCCCCATGGGGACAACCTCAATCCATACAACAGTTACATTATTCTATCATAATTAGATTTACATGTCATCGAGTGAGTTGTTATAGCTCATGGTTTTAGAAACATGCCTCTGTGATCTGCGCTTGATGATTGGTTGCCACGTGGCATTTTCGGTAACCATCGACTATGAATCAAAATGATAACGATGATTGGACTATTTCACAATAATGATGAACATCAGGGCACCAAGATAAAAAAAATAATGAAATTTTGATAGTTAGTTAGTAATGTCTGATGATATGATCGATTTTATCCATATCATCGGAACTCCCCATCGGACTTCAACACCATATGTAATAGTGTATAGATTAGGTATTATGAATTACTATCTTGTTTCTACATATTTTGATCCAGGGGGGTATCAGTGGCCACCCACCTATTCCAACTTTCCCTAAACAGTCTTTTGAAAACTTACTATTTTTAGCAATTTTTTGATTCCTAAACTTCCAGGGCCATTTAGAGGGCCTAAATGAATTTTATTCTAGATCAAGCACCTCAATGATGGAAAAAGGATATGATTGAGCCTCCAAAATGAATCTCCTCGACTATACCTTTCCAACGATCTATCGTTCACCCTAAACGAATATCATATGCCAAAGTTACACCACCAGGAAGTTGATACACCAAACTACCCAAAACAGGGTACACAAAAATGTTGGATTTTCATCTTTCGGGGTTAGGGTTTTGGATTTTATTTATGTTAAAAAGGAATTTAGAGCCTCATTGTAATAATATTATAACAAATATGAGTATCCATCACATCTCTTCTCAGAGATAAGATGCCACCATTCTAGCGAGTCTTTCGCTCTGTATTTCTACAGTTTTGTACATTTAACTCATTAATAGAAATTGAGTATTACTGTATCTCTTTGTTTACGGTTGCATCTCTGATATGTTTATGTTATATTATTGGATATTTGAGATATATTTGTACATTTATTTATTATATTTATGCTCTCATTTCATGCTGAAAATAATCTGGATCAGTGGTATTAGAGCAGGTTGCTCTTGATCATTTTTTTTTTTGTTTAGTGCATGTCCCCGATGAGGTCTGAGTATAGAAAGTTGGATCTCGAGCTTGTCTCTGCTAAGGAAAATTTATCACACACCCAAGAAACCCTCCACGGGGGAAGAAAAGAAAAAAGACAAAGCAGACGATTCTATTAATCTGTTCCTTAAGCAATCTCTCACGTGACAGAGGGACAAAATGATGGAGAATTTTTCCGACATTCTTCAATGCCTGATGATAACAACCGATGCATCTTCATCAAGCAACCACTTTGGAGGAACCTCACCTTTCAAGGTACAAGTTAATTTTGGCATTCCCATATTTGAAGGATAGATAGATCTGCTAGAAGTATATTTCTTTGTTCACACTTTTTTCGATAGGGAAAATATTATCTCCACACTCCTCAAAGATCTCCCCCATGTCAAACATTAGTGGGAAAATTAGTGGGAGAAAATATCCACAGAGGAGTCTGGAATATATGGGCCTGAGCCCACTTGGTATTTTTTTATGGACGCGTTCAAGGAACAATATTACCCTATTGGGAACTACGATGACTAGTACATGAGATGGAACACATTGCATCAAGAGAGGGGCAAATAAATTCCAAAGTTCACAAATACCTTCCATACCTTGCACACCAAGCTATTTAGAAAATATTCTGAGCATCATTTGGTTCTGAAATACCATGGGGATCTACATAGATACATCCAAACTGAAATGTATTTTATGTACATCTCATCACTAGAAGTTTCCTATCAATATGTTGTTAAAATTGAGCATAAATTTAAGCACCAGAACAAGTAGGAGTTTAGGTCTACAAATTTGCAACAACCAAAGTATGGTAAATACAACCCTAACAATCAGCCTTCAGAAAACCATTCCAAGCCATAGGAAAAGAAGGGTAATAGAAAGACTAAGAAGGATAGTGGAAAATGGTGCAATTTCCACAAAATCCCCTGGAACAACACTGATGAATGTCGTTCAAAACAATCATTAGTGGTTGAGATCAAATACAAGCAGTCGAACCCTCATTTAGAATCTAATTCAGAAAATACCGACAGAATATAGACCATTGACATAGACCCCATGACTACTGTCGCAACCCCAACAATTCAACCACAAGAACTAGTAGATCCTAAAGAGGGGTAGTGCATTTTTCATTCGCAGATGTGGGTGAAGGGGACCCTACTGCATTTTGATGCAGGAGCTTCGCTAGAAAAGCACAAGAGGGGAAGACAGTTGGGTGCACTAGCGTGTATTTTGGAAATGTTTTGAATTTCAAAGATCAATGTATTAATATAATATGTGACAAAGATTTTGAAGTTATGAACTTCTTTTAATGATCAGAGGCTAAGCCATCATGTAAGATCGACAGGGATGTATTTTTCTTTAAATGTGAAGGATTGTAGCACAGATATGGAGCATCCTCTCTTATCTGTCTAATATGAATATTTATTGTAATAGATGTTAAGTAGTTGATATCATTTAATTCTGATAAGATAACATAGATTAGTTGGAGGGAAGAACTCAAGGGAGACCCTTTGTATTATTTTCGAGAAGAGGTTGCTGATAGAAGGGAGTTAATTAGTTGTTGTTGAATCTAATGTGTAGATTGCCATTGTAAGCCAAGAGTTGGGAGAGGCAGAGAGATATTGTATGAATGTATGTAATTTTCAGTTGAAGGAATATAACAAAGGAATATTTTTCCAAATGTGTGTTGTTATGTGTTTGTATGAATGAATGGTAGAATTTCTGTTTATTTTCAATTCTCTATTATTTCTTGTTCTTGTATCCATGACCACATTTACATTATTGAATGCATGAGTCATGGTGAAGAGTAATTAAGTTTCAATTGCTTCTCTTCATTGAGCAAGTGCAAGGTGTGCATAGTGTCCACAAGGAGTGCATGACTGAGTTTTCTTCGACTCGAAGATCAAAAGAGATAACGAGGACTTGTGTGTGTGCAAGGAGTGAATTGACATCCATAAGGAGTGCGGGATAGTGTTTTCAGACTCGAAATATCATGAGAAGTAGCATGATTTTAGTCACAAGAGGTAGAATAGGTTGGAGAACAATCGTCAGGAGTGTGAAGCCATCCAGAAGGAGAAGTTAATTTGTGGAGGAAAATCTATTTCAAGGTGTGCGCAGATCGAGATTTCGACTAAGTGTCGAAGGGGGTGTTAAGAGGAACCAGAGGAAGTCGAGGAAGTAAATATCAGGAAGGAGAGTGGTGGAAAATATTCAAGGAGAGAAGTCCCTAAAGTTTCCATAAAAATTCATTGGACCAGATTCATTTTGGAGGGAGACGAATGATTATAGACCGTCAGATCTAGGAAAGTTACGTGGAGGATAGCCATAAGGTGTTTTAACACTTCAGAGTTCAGAGCATTGGAAATATTTAAGGGAGCGAAGTCACGAAGTCTGAAGCCGCAAACAGATCTCAGTCGTTGATTGTGAGAGGAGTACATGGCAACCGATTAAGCAGTTTGGAAACCAAAAGTTCAAAGGTTTGTAGGCGATAGGCCTAGAGTTTTGCAAGGTCGCGAAACCTGAACCATAGTGGGGCCAACATATTTGAGGAGATGCATGGTGGGAGCTTGGATATTTGGAGTAGCATGTTTTAGGAAGAAGAGAAGGAAGATTTCGAGATATCCCCGAAGTTCGAACCGCCAAGAGATAGGCTCATAGTCGTAACCGTGGTCACTTGGGGAAAGGACCTGTGTGGGGTGGTAGTTGTTGTGGGTGCCTGCAGGGACCCGAAGAGTCACTCTGACTTAGTACTTCAAACAATCCAAGAGAGGGAGGTTGAGAAACCCTTTGGAGGGAAGGGGGTTTGTGCTAGAGTGGTATCAGAGTGGTCACATAATTGATTTCTATAGAAGGAGGAGACTGAGAATTAGGCTGGTATCGATGAGAGGTATCAGATACATCAGTAAAATGCCTCCTAGAAGATGTGCAGAGCTGTCCGTAGCCAACAGAGCTATGGAATGGGAGATGAGATAACTGCGTGCAAGACTGGATGCCATGAAAAAATCACAAAGGAGAGAACCTGACGCTAGAGACATCAGCGAGGTAGAGAATGAAGAGGTAGAAGTTGAGGAAGTTGTAGCTGAGGATTTTGTGGAATAATTCTTATTGAAAGCAATTTTCAAACTGGGACCTAAAGTGAATATTGACATCCCTATGTATGAAGGAAATTTAGACACAGAATAATTGCTTGATTGGATATGATCAATGGACAAATATTTCGACTATGAGAATGTCGAAGAGGAGAAAAAGGTGAGACATGTTGTCACCAGGTTAAAAGGACATGAAACACTGTGGTGGGATGAACTGTAGGCTGATAGGAGAAGCAAAGGTAAAAAAAAGATTAAGAGTTGGGATCGAATGGTAGCCAAGCTAAAGGAAAAATTCATTCCCAAGGATTACCAGATAAATCTTTTCAGGAGGATGTTGAACTTGAGATAGAGAGGATTGACTATGAAGGAGTACATAGAGGAATTCTATAAGTTGAACATTAGAGCTGGATAGAGAGAGAGGAACAAAGAGAAAGTTGCTAGATATATCAATGACCTGAGATATAATATCTAGGATGAAATCAGCATGGCGATAGTTAGAATAGTGGAGGATGTGTATCAAATTTCATTGATGAAAGAAGAGAAGTTGGCCAGGAAGCAGAGTCAACAAAATAGAGGCCGAAGCTTGAACAAAGTCAAATGAGTTTCCTAGGATAAAGAACAGAAGCCCAAAGACGAGGTAGAGAAACCACATAGTCACTTTGAGAGAGGAGGAAGTTCCTGAGAAAGGAAGAGTGGTGGTAGGAAATCTTTTCTTAGAGGAAGAAGAAGAGGTGGAGGAGGAGAAGTGAGATTTTATGCCTATGGAAAAGCAAGACACATGTCTTGGGATTTTCCTGAGAGGAAGAAAGGAAGAGGCGAATCTCACATTTTGGAAGCACAGAAATGAGATGTTGAGGAAGAAGGAGCAGAGGATGGGAAATCCTTGATGATGAAGAAGGTTCTATTGAAGAAAGAGCTAGAGACTAAAAATCCAACACAGAGGAACAATTTGTTTAGGACAACTTGCAAAATGAAGGACATAGTTTGGAAGATGATAATTGATAGTGGGAGCACTGAAAACTTAGTATCCACAGAGATGGTGGAGAAGCTAGAGCTAGATATGACTGCACATATGACGATGTATAAAGTCTCATGGTTGTAGAAAATTCATCAGGTAACAATCACTAAACAATGCCTGGTTGAATTTAAAATAGGTGGGTATAGAGATGAAATCATGTGTGATGTGATTCCTATGGATGTATGTCATCTTTTCTTGGGAAGACCATGGCAATATGATAGGAATGTCATCCATGATGGGAGAAAGAACACCTATACTTTAGAGAATAATGGTAGGACACACATGTTACTGCTAATTGAAGAAAAGAAGGTGAAGGATGAATCTAGCATGAGCATACTTCTCATGAGTGGGAAGGAACTCTCGAATGAGGTAAAGAAGAAAGAAGAGATGCAGTTTGTTGTAGTGAGGAAGTTGAGAGTTATCCTTACCAGTAATTCAATGGAATATTTTCCTGAGGAAGTTCATGAAATGATAGAGAATTTTGTTGATATAGTAGTGGATGAGTTGCTAAACTTGTTTCCACCTATGAGAAGTATTAGCCATCACATTGACTTGATACTGGGATAAAACCTGCCAAACAAAGCAGTGTATAGGTTGACACCTCAAGAGAATGAGGAGGTGAAAAGATAGGTTCAGGATCTGCTAGACAAAGGATTGGTCAAAGAAATCTTGAGTCCATGTGCAGTGCCGACTATATTGAGTCCAAAGAAGGATGGAGTATGGATAATGTGTACGAACTCGAGGGCCATAAACAATATCACCATCAGATACAGATTTCCATTGCCAAGAATGGATGACTTGATGGATTGCCTAAGCGGAGTGAACTATTTTTCAAAGATAGATTTGAAAAATGGATATCACCAGATAAGGATGAGGGAAGGTGATGAGTGGAAAACAAAATTCAAGACAAATGGGGGGCTATTTGAATGGCTTGTTATGCTGTTTGGCTTAAAAAATGCCCCAAGTACTTTTATGAGGCTGATGAATGAAGTGTTAAAATATTTCATTGGTAAGTTCATGATTGTATATATGGATGATATATTGGTCTTTAGAAAAACCAAGGAGGAGCACTTGAGACATTTGACATTGGTGATGAGGAGGTTGCAGCAGGAGAAGTTGTTGATTAATTTGAAAAATTCCTCTTTCATGAAAATAGAACTCATATATTTGGGTTTTGTTATTTCTTCAAATGATTGAAGATGGATCCTGAAAAGGTGAGAGCAATAAGAGAATGGTCGTAATCGAAGAATATCTTTGAGGTAAGAAGCTTCCATGGATTAGCAAGTTTCTATCGGAAGTTCATCATAAATTTTAGTGGGATTAGCGCTCAAATGATGGATACAGTGAAAAAAACACATAAATCTTTCAAATGGACAAAATAGGCTGAGAGGAGCTTCAACGTATTGAAGGAAACGATAACTGAACAACCGATTATGGTTTTACCAGATTTCAAAAATACATTTCAGGTAATATGTGATGCGAGTGAAGTTGTAATTGGAGTGGTCTTGAGTCGAGATAACAGACCTGTTTCATATTTCAGAGAGAATTTGAACGAAGCCAAAAATGAGTACTCCACATACAACAAAGAGTTTTATGCCATAATCCAAGCCTTGAATAAATGGAGACACTATCTCGTACCGAAGGAGTTTTTTTTGTATAGCGACAATCAAGCTTTGAAATTCATAACTAGACAAGAGAAGTTAAACCAGAGACATGTTAAGTGGATAGAGTTTATGCAAAATCTCACTTTTGTCATTAAACATATTTCTGGAAATGCTAGCAAGGTTGTTGATGCATTGAACAAGAGGATTTTGATTTTGGAGGAATTTCAAGTCAAGACCTTGGGGTTTGACCACCTTAAGGAAATGTACCACTGTGATCTAGATTTCAGAGAGACATACAAAGCATGTGTGAATCAAGTGCTCAAAGACAGAAACCAGTGGGACAAATATCTAATTCAAGATGGGTTGTTGTTCAAAGGGTGTCAATTGTGCATACCAAGATGCTCGATGAGGGAGAATTTGTTGAAGGAAAATCATAGTGGAGATCTAGTCACACATTTTAGCCATTAAAAAACATTTTCCCAATTAAATGGTTCATATTATTAGCTAGGTATGAGAGCATAGGTGAAGATATTTGTAAACAAATGTAAAATTTGTCAGAATGCCAAGGGGAGGAAGCAGAACACTGGGTTGTATCAACCATTTCCCACTCTAGAGAGACCTTGGGATGCAATAAGCATGGATTTTGTATTGGTATTACCAATGATACAAAGAGGAAGTGATTCTATATTTGTGGTGGTTGACATATTTTCAAATATGGCACACTTTATTCTATGTTAGAAGACCAGTGATGCAACACATGTTGCAAATTTGTTTTTCAGAGAAGTTGTGAGACTCCATGGACTGCCCAGGAGCATAGTTTCAGACAAGGATACCAAGTTTGTTGGTCATTTATGGAGGAAATTGTGGAAAAATTTGGGGACATAGCTATCTTTTAGTTCCGCATATCACCTACATACGGATGGACATACCAAAGTGGTGAATAGAATCTTAGGAGATTTGTTGAGGAGTTTGGTCACTGAAAACCATAGCTAATGGGATCAGACTCTAGCCAAGCCGATTTTGCATATAATGACTCAGTGAACAGAAGCACTGGAAAGATCCTGTTTCAAATAGTGTATGGAATGAATATGAGGGGAGTGTCAAAATTGAGAGATATGAAGCAGAGCGAGTCTAGTAGCACCGAAGCTTAATATTTCATTGCAGAGATGCAGGAAGTTCACAATCAGATCAAGAATCAGTTGAAGAAGAGTAGCAATGAATACAAGCACATAGTTGATCAACACAAAAGGAAGCTTGAGTTTGAATTTGGAGATCAATTTTTAGCACATCTAAGGAAGGAGAGGTTCCCAAGGGGAACATATAATAAGTTGAAATTGAAGAAGATAGGACCGTGCAAAATCCTAAGAAAATTTGGTGAAAATGATTATGAATTAGAATTTCTAGAGGATGTGGGTATATCGCCCATATTCAACATTACAGACCTATATCCTTATAGGGAGGATGTAGCTAGAATATCTGAGGATCAAAGGAAAATCCAATGGGAGAAATAGATGCATGTAGCAGAGAAACTACAAATGGAAAAGATTGTAGATCAACGAGTTGGTAAGAAGACCAGAAGGAGAACATATCTTTAATATTTAGTAAAGTGGAAGGGACACCCAATAGAAGATGCTAGTTGGGTTGGTGAATCAGAAATCCAGAAGCATGGAAAATCAGTGTAGGAGCTCATGGACAAGAGTCAATGATTTTTTTCAGCCAAAGAAGTATGATGTAGGAGCATCACCATCAAAGCACAAGCGAGGAAGACAGTTGGGCACACTAGCACGTATTTTGGAAACGTTTTGAATTTCAAAGATAAATGTATTAATGTAATATCCGACAAATATTTTGAAGTTATGAACTTCTGTTAATGATCAGAGTCTAAGCCATCACGTAAGATCGATAGGGATGTATTTTTCTTTAAATGCAGAGGATTGCAGCAAAGATATGGAGCATCTGCTCTTATCTGTCTGAAATGAATATTTATTGTAATAGTTGTTAAGAGAGTCCCCTTGTATAAAGCTTTGTATTATTTCTAGGAAGAGGCTGCTAATAGAAGGGAGTTAATCAGTCGTTGTCGAATCTAATGTGTAGATTGCCATTGTAAGCCAAGAGATGGGAGATGCAGAGAGATATTGTATGAATGTGTGTAAGTTTCAAATGAAGGAATATTGTTCCAAATGTGTGTTGTTATGTGTCTGTCTGAATGAATGGTAGACTTTCTGTTTATTTTCAATTCTCTGCTATTTCTTATTCTTGTATCCATGACCATATTTACATTGATGATTGTATGAGTCATGATGAAGAGTAATTAAGTTTCAATTGTTTCTCTTCATTGAGTGAGTGCAAGGTGTGCATAGTGTCCGCAAGGAGTGTGTGACCGAGTCTGCTTCAATTCGAAGCTTAGAAGAGATAACAAGGACCTATGTGTGTGCAAGGAGTTCACTAACATCCACAAGGAGTGCAGGATAGAGTTTTCAGACTCAAAATCTCAGGAGAAGTAGTGTTATTTTAGTCACGAGAGGCAAAAGCGGTTGGAGAACAATCGTTAGGAGTGCGAAGCCATCCATAAGGAGAAGTTAAGTTATGGAGGAAAACCTATTGCAAGGTGTGCGCAGACTGAGATTTTGACTAAGTGTCAAAGGGGTTGTTCAAAGGAACCGGAGGAAGCCAAGGAAGTAAATATCAAGAAGGAGAGCAGTGGAAAATCTTCAAGGAGATAAGTCCCTGAAGTTTCCATAAAAATTCATTGGACCAGATTCATTCCAGAGGGAGACGAATGATTCCAGACCATCAAATCTGGGGAAATTTACATGGAGGATAGCCATAAGGTGTTTCAACACTTTGAAGTTTGGAGCATTAGAAGGATTGAATGGAGTGAATTCGTGAAGTCTGAAGCCACAGACAAATTTCAGTCGTTGATATCAAAAGGAGTACGTGGCAATGGATTGAGGAGTTCAGGAACTAGAATGTCATAGGTTTGTAGTCAAGAGGCCTAGATTTTTGCAAGGTTGTAAAATATGAACCATAGTGGGGTTAGCATATTTGAGGAGACGCATGGTGGGAGCTCAAAGATTCAGAGTAGCACTTTTCGGGAAGAAGAGAAGGAAGAGTTCGGGATATCCCTAAATTCCAAACCACGAAGAGACAGGCTCATGGCAGTAACCGTGGTCACTTGGGGAAAGGACCTGTGTGGGGTGATAGTTGTCTTGGATGCTCGTAGGGACTCAAAGAGTTTCTTTGAATCAGTACTTCAAATGACCCAAGATCGGGAGGTTGAGCATCCCTTTGGAGGGGAAGGGGGTTTGTACCACATTTTATTGTTGATAGAGGAAGCCAAAAGAACCTCATCTCAGTAGAGGTCGTCAAATAATTGCTATTGTCGAAAACACCACACCTGCAGCCAAACAACATAGATTGGCTTCGCCGGGGATGATACCTCTGTGTCATCCAGCAGTGTCGATTATCATACATCATCCATCCCTTCAAGGATGAGGTATTATGTGATGTTTCCCCACTGGATGTTTGTGATGTTCTATTGCACCATCCATATATGTGGAAGCACCATGCTATTTATGAGTCTTGACCCCGTAGTGTCATTGTTACTCTGGAGGGTCATCTCTACAGGATACTGGAGGTAGTTCCAACTACTATCTCACCTAAACAGTCCTGTAAGGTAGAATATCATACTACAAAATTTAACTTCTTTACAGTCTATTCAAAAGGTGAACAAAAGAACACCGCAACCACTGTAGCCTCACTCAAAGCACCTTCTGTCCAGCAAAAGCAAGTTGAAAAGATTGAATAAAAGTGCAAGGATTCCTTATTCACACAATCATCTCATATATTTAGACTGGTTAAAAGGGTCCAACCCTTCTAGCCATAGGTTCATGACATCCTTCAACAAGCTAAGCAAAACAACTTCTCCAGCAAGTAAAGCAGCTCATCAAGATGCAAATTCAACATACGCTTTTCCCTCTCCCACAGAAAATCAACTCAATGGGGAAAATTGCTTCCTAAGGAGGGAGGATTGATCCAGGTGGATATCGATGGCCACCCACCTATTCAAATTGGCCCAAAACATTCTTTTGGAAACTTACTATTTTTAGTAGTTTTTCGGTTCTTAAACTTCCAGGGCCATTTTGAGGGCCTAAATGAAGTTTTTTCGAGATATAGCACCTCGATGATATCTAAAGTATCTAATTGAGATTCCAAATTGAATCTACTCAACAATACCTTTCCAACAAATTATCGTGTGCCCTAAACGAAGATCATATGCCAAACTTACGCCCCTAGGAAGTTGATACACCAAACTACCCAATATGGGGTCCACAAAATTGTTGGCTTTTCATCTTTCAATTTTAGGGTTTTGTATTTTCTTTATGTTAAAGATTCCTTTAGATCCTCATTATAATCATCTTCTTGTGAATGTGAGTATCTATCAAATCTTTTCTCAAAGATAAGCTGCCACCATTCTAGCGAGTCTTTCACTCTATATTTCTACAGTTTTGTAGATTTCGCTCATTAATAAAAATTGTGTATTATTGTATCTCTATGTTTAAGGTTGCATCTATGATATATATTTTTTATATTATTGGATATTTGAGATATCTCTGTACATTTATTTATTATATCTCCGCTCTCATTTCTTGCAAAAAATAATCTAGATCATATTTGTTTATTACTTTTTGGATTTGGTGCAATATGAGAAGATAGTAGAGAAGTGTTGGTGCTGCGTGTGGTTTGTAAGACCCTAGGTTTGAGTTATATATGACCAAAAAAACCCACTAGACATCGACCCTTTCAGCATCACCTAATTGCACATATGAAGTCTCACCCAAGGTATCTATTGGGACTGCTAGAACTAGGTTTCTAAAGTAGTGAGGGAAGGGGAGGTGATCATTTTGTTCATTCTTCCTTATTATTTTTATGTGAATAATTATGTCTTTTTTTGGTATTATCTAATTAGTGATTCAAATACATACTATCATTATATTCCAGATTACAACATAAACTCATTGATGTAACAGTCGTGATTATTGCGAAATGATTAAACATAAGAAAAATATAATCTACTATGAATCCAGACATAATTCATCATCAATCACATAAAATACATGTAACACAAGATTTAATGTGGTTCACCCAACTCTGGGCTACGTCCACAATGAATGGATTCTTTATTATGCATTTAGTAATTGCTTCAGGCTTGTGCACTGCAATTACAAAGATATATCATGTTTATATTTTTTTTCTACTATCCTAGCCACTATGCAGTGCAAGCCTCTCTCTCTCTCTCTCTGCATCATCCCTTACATTCAGTTATTGATTCTCTCCCTTCCCAACCTATCCTATCAACCTTCTTACTGACAAAATTTCTCAAATGTTTGGAACAGACTCCACAATACTGCTCGAGAATAACCACATGGAGAAACCCTTATTCTCCCAACCCATTACATATTTACACATACAATATAGGGCTTAAAACCCTACTTGGTTCCCTCCAAAACCCTCATTACCATGCATGAATTCTCCAGTTAACTGGTTGTTTGGTTGCTTTCGTCTAATTTTCCATATGCATGTTGCTTTTTCACTCTGACTGCTTTTCCTCTTGCTTTTGTGTTCCCTTCCATATTTAGAACGTCGGGCTATCATCCTTCCTTTTTTCCCGCATTCTTCTCCTTCTTTATTCTTTTCTTAGCTTTATTCTTCTTCTTTCTTTATTCCGTGTGTTATTTCTCTTATTGCACGTTTTACTTCTAGATGCACCTCAAGTGTGCACTCCCTAGTCTTTCTTCTTCTCCTCTGCGCACCTCTTCTGAGCACTTATTCTATACTTAGGATTTTCCCCAAAATTTTATTCCAAAACTACCTATCCAATAGGACCCCAACACTCACCTATGGCTCATCCCAAGCTACTCAAGCCTATTTCCTTCTTCTCCATGCTGGAATGAAATTTTGGGAGGCTGCCTTAGCTACCTCCACTTCCTTGAGTATCTCTACCTCTGTTTTTGCAATCTCTTTGACCCCATGCATAATCAAGCTTGTCAATTTGTCTTTTGATTCAAAGGATGCTTGTTTTACCTTTCTTTGTGTAGTGGCCAGTTAACCAATCACCCTCACTGCTTCTTCCTACAATGACCCTAAATGCTGTTGAAGGATATTTTGTTGATCCCTCATTTTCTCCACTTCCAGGTATGACTACCTTTGTGCCAAAATTGTTGTCATACATTACGCTAGTGGAAGTGTAGTGACCCTTTCTAAAGCTTGTTGTGCATGTTTATGTTCTTATTTGAACTTAGCCTCTACAACCTTCATCTCCATATCATCTACTAAGTCTTAAAAATTTGTGCGCTCTCTTCATAGAGTTTGGCACACTCTTCTTCTATCTTCTTAATATTAACGACTTCTATCATTGTCATTCTCTCCCTACCTTCTCTGACTTCTAGTGGTGTGCCTAGTGCACTCCGCAATTATATATCCTCTATTTGTGATCAAAATCCCTTGATGACTTCGACAATATTCAATACTTGTTCCTCCATATTAGCTTCTACTACCATGGGGACTTCCAAAACGGCCTTGTATAATTTTTGGACAACTGCTTGTGTTTTTTGTGCTATATTTTCAGCTTCATCCTTCTCCTTCATGGATTTCATTACCCTTTCCTCGACCTCGTTCTTTTCTTTCATTACCTCTTCCACTCAGCCTTCAACTTCCTTCTTTTGTTGGAGCACAACATCATATTGTTTCTACAACTGATATGTTTCGTCCATCATTTTCATCACCTCCTATTGTACTTCCTTGCCTTTTCTCTTAATCTCTTGCAACAATCCCATTTGTAAGTATTGTAATCTTTGTATTAACATCCTTGATATGACTATGTTCATGTGTCCTATTGCGTTCACCTTCTCTTTTAACTCGGCCATTGGAAATTCAAGTGCATCTATCTCAATATGAAGTGTTCTATGCCTGACTTATAATTGATTCAAGACCATATGTGCATTCTCTACTTCCTTCCCTGGAATACAAGATGGTCCTCCCTCGGTTTTTCTCTCTTTTTCTAGGATAGTAGCTGCTAAAAGATGTTGGAGTGCTACCAAATGATCCTGCAGTATTTGTTGTTTCTCTTCTTGCTTCCTGGTTGCTTCCTCCATTATTGCTTCCATGAAATCCCATACCTGGTAGCCTATGCGATCCATATCATCATTATTTAAAGTATACCTTGGGGCTTCTATGTGCACCTTAGTCTTATTGCATGTCCCTCCCGCTAGTTATTTCCCCCTATCCTTTTGTTTGGATCTTGTTGTAGGGACTCTCTACTGAGATACTATTGTGGATGGGCCAGGAAAATCTCTTGTGCCATAGTTTTGATCATTCCTCTGCTCCTTATCTGATTCTTCATCATTCTTATATTTTTCTCCTTCCTCTTCTAGTTTCCCTATTTTCTTTGTTGGGTTTTTCAAGCCATCTTCCCAATCATTCACTATCAAACATACATCCTCTGTTGTCAGCCTATAACTGGTTGGCAACCATTGGTGTGTTGGGTCCTTCTTGGCATGCACATACATGTGGTGCATTCCTACTTTAAAACACTCAATATCCTTATATGTTTCTACCATCTTTGTTGATATGTGTGGTGTGTGTGCGATTAGATGCGTGATATTTTCCAAGTATACAGAAAATTTGGCATTAGTGTCGTTTTATCTTCTATTAATTGTTGTATTCCATAGGTTGGCATATCTCCTAGCCAAATTACCTCTTCTTGATGTGTGCATGTGTTGATAGTAACATGGTTCTTTCCAAACGACTAGTGCAATCAGAATAAAAAACCATGCATAGTGGAATTTTGTGCCCTTTTCCTAGGCCTCAATACAATCTTAGAAAAACTAGTTCACCAAGAAGGTGGCCTAGTTAATCTAAAATCCTTCGACACATTTTTCTACAGTGATAATGATGGCAACTGAGACTTCATCCTTCCTACATTTATGCAACAATTTGTAGGCTAGTACCTGCATTGAAAACCTAACATTGGTGTCATTGATGTTTTTCACATCCAATCCCCTCTTTCCCCTGATTTTTGGGAACTTTTCCTTCATCGACTCTAAGAGGGATCTCTCTCCTGTCTTATTGAACAAAATGGTTGGATCCTCACCAAATTTTGGGAGTCCTGTAATGTGTGAAATCAACACAGTGTCAATTGACATTGGGGGATCAAGCGACAATGTCCCCCCATGGACATAGTTGAGAAACACCTTCACACATGCATTAATCTCCAAAATTCACTCGAAATGTGGAATCTCCAACAGGTTCAGTATTCCTTCCTTCTCCAATATTGATTCCCACTCCTCTCTTTAACAGGATTCCTCCTATACCTGGTACTCTCCTAGTGAGAAAATATTTTTCGATGGCCAACTCTGATAATTTATGTTCATATGTTATGTTATGATCCATTAATTTGAGACTTGCAACCTTTCCGAGCATATATCCTTCACTAATTACACCAGGATGAGATGGTGATGTCAGCAATGTATTTCCCATTGGTTGGTACATGGATTGGTGGCGCATTATCCCTCCTAGGTGGTAGGTAATTGTTGTGGAAAATTTTCTGTGACACATAATATGAAGCTTTGGGTACTTCCTCAAACTCTCATGTCTCTACTGGTCATTTTTCCTATTTCTGTGCTACTACTAACGATGCTCCAAATTTTGGTGGTGCCATTCATCTTGTGTGATGGATTTCTGAACTAGATCTACGTCTGATCTCTGGTAGTTGTAGCTCGGCTCTGGTGCACTCAGAGTCACTCTGGTTCACTCTTTTTTTCTCTTGCTTGCATGCAACAATGAATTACACTTAACAACCTTCTGTTTTTTTTGTGCCTTGTTTCCAGCTGTGCATGTCTCATCCCACCTTAACTACCTTGTCCAATCTGTCAACGTGGTTGATGATTTGTTACACAAATGCATCTTTATTACCAAATTCATCATGGGATTTTTTCCTCGTACTACAAATCTTTCATGATTTACAACAACTTTCACCATTTAATATTATACGACACCTTTATGACCTATCATTCCCACTTTGTAGCTATCGTTTCCCTTCTTTAATGGTTTCAAAATTCTTGTCATTACCAAAATGTGCAACAGTTCTTTCTTTTACATCTGCGTGCTTTGCAATATTTCTCTTATGTGTATTATTTTTTGATTTGGTGCAGTTCTATTTTGATGTGTGATAACCATGCCTTTTGCACAATTTCCTATGTCTTGGTACTCTGACACTCTTTTTATTTTTGTTGTATCTACTTTTTATTTGAGTTTCTTCCCTTTTCTACTTTCTATTTTTTTTTTGTTTTCCCCTCCTACAGTAATACAACTACTATGATACATTTTTTTTAGCGCAGAGAGTTAGTTGTCTCTATAGAGTTTCAACTAACTTCCATTCACCATTCCTCCAAGGACTTATCCATTCAGGGTTTCCAACTGCGCAACACTTGTCTTTGTTATATGTTGAATCACATAAGGTACTAACTAGTGCATTCTACACTTTCCTGGATGTGGCATGAATTTGTTGTCATAGAGGAATACCAAATATCCCACTTGAAACTTTTTATATTTAATGTGTCGATCATGCCAAGCCTTCTCTCTTGATTTCTGAACTCGCCAATGGAAACCTGCAACAAACTGATCTTCTTCAAGCTATAGAAATTGAGATATACTTTCCCCTATTCCGTCAGAGTCTGATAGATCATTCATCATTGCAATGCACAGGCTAGGTAGAATAAACTCCATAGGAATTACTGTTTCTTTCCCATAGACTAACCTGAAAGGTTTCTTCCCTGTCAGCTTCTTACTTGTAGTCCTATAATCCCATAAAACTTCAGGAACTGTTATGTCCCAATCGTCTCTCCCTACTTTGCAAATTTTTGTCAAAGCATTCTCCAATATTTTATTGAAAGCTTCCACTATTCCATTGGCATGAGGATGATACAAGGCACTCTTTTGATGATGAATTTGGAACTCCTCAATCAATGATGAAATTTTCTTATTAAAAAATTGTGTGCCTTGGTCACTGAGTAATATGTGTGAACATCCAAACCTTGTTACTACATTCTCGATTAAAAACCTCGCAGCAGTCTCTGCAGTAAAATTTGTAACTAGGGCTTCTTCTTCCCATCTTTTCAAATACTTTGCCATAGTGATGATGTACCTTTCCCTTGATCTTCTTTCTTATGGTTTGATTGTCCCTACAAATTCTATGGCCTATTTGTCAAATTCTTGTAGTGTAACTTGTGGATTCAACGACATTTCATCCCTCTTGGATGGCTTTCCCACTCTTTGACATACATCGCATGAATGATAGTATTCCTTCACATCTTTGTGGAGTGTAGGCCACCAAAGCCTTGTGCACAAAATCTTCTATGCAATTTCTCTCCTTGCATAATGTCCTCCTGTAATATTGTCATGTGCTTCTTCAAGAATCATCGGTCTCCCATGTTACAAAACACACCATATCAATATTCCATCTGCACCCAACTTGTATAAATTCCCTACAATCAACTGATAATCTGCTACTTTCACTACCAGTTGTTTCTTCTGTGCAACCTTCAAATCTGATAGAGCCATACATGTACTTATAAACTATATGATGTCTAAGAAGTAATAATCCACCATCTTTACTACAAATAGTTGTGCATTTGGGAAGATATCATCTAAGTTGCTCACATCTTCACCTAATAATATGCACAATAGATGATCTAGTCCTACATTCAACTTCCCTGGTTTCACTACAACCTAAAAATCGTATTCCTGAAATAATAGTAGTCATATGCATATTCCCCCCCCCCAACATTGGCTTTTGACTAAGTATTTTAATGCAGAATGGTATGCATACATATTAAAGTGAGATCCCGATAAATAATGTTTGAACTTATTTAATGCATAAACCATTTCCAATCCTTCGCATTTTGTGGTTGTATAATTCTTCTCTGCTATGGATAGCTTCATGCTTGCAAGATTAATTGGATGATCTATATCTCCATCCCTTGGTTGAGATAGTATTTCACCCAACGCTATGGAGGATGCATCTACATGTACATGGAACTCCTTATTCCAATATGGAAAGATCAAAATTGGCATGGTCACAAGTTTCCATTTTAAAGTGTCCAACCTCTTATGAAAATCCTCGTTCCATTGAAACTTGGATTCCTTCTTCAGTAACTTTTCCATCGATATTTTTATTTGTGCATATCCTTTGATAAATTTCCTATAATAAACTGTATAACCTGGAGTTTCCCTTAGTTGTCTGATTGATGTAGGTGATTCTAGATTTAAAATTACTACAATCTTAGTTGGATTTACTAGTAATCCTCGTTTTCAAACAACATGTCCCAACATAATTCCAAATGATGTGCAAAAAATACACTTCTTCAAGTTCATTGAAATCTAAAACTGTCTACACTAGTCCAACATTAGCCCGAGGAATTCTATATGATTCTTCAGTACACTAAACACAGTCCAATCATCCAAGTACACTTCAAGGAACTTATCGATAAACTTCTTGAACACTACCACCACTACTTTGGAAAACACTACAAGGGAATTCTTCAGTCCAAAGGGCATTGCTATATATTGATAACTTCCCCACTCTATCCAAAAAGTGGTCTTATGCCTATCCTCCTACGCAATTTTTATCTGATGGTACCCCAAGAATCCATATGTGAACAAATAATTTTCTTGGCATTCTACGTTCGTTAGTACCTCGTCTATGAATGGTGTTGGAAATGGGTCATGTAAACACATAGATCATGGGTCATGATGTTCGATGATTCCTTCATCCAACATCTTGTCATTCAACTTCCTCATATCCACGCAAATCATGATTCCTCCCATCTTCTTGTCCTGCACTACCATTGGAATGATCCACTCATATTATTCTACCGGTTTGATGATTCCTGCATCCAACATCCTATCTATTTCAGCCTTCACCTTTGTTCGATCATGTTGGCATTGATACCAATGGTTTGATTGATTGATTTCATTTATTGATGTCAAGTGATTGATTGATGCCAATGGTTTGATTGAGTGATATCAGTGTTTGATGTCAAGAAGAGGTTGTTGGATCATGTCGTCGTTAATTGATGTAATGTAATATGTATTATCCTTTATGAGAATGCATAGATGAAGATGGATCAATGATTTGTCATTGATATGATGATGGATCAATGAGTTTACATTGATACATGATGAATATGGATCAATGTGGTTTCATTGGTATATGATGCATTGTTGAAAAATGCAAAGATGAATCATTATTGTCTTATCATGATTGATAAGGTGCACAAATGGATGAACTCCAAATTATTCCCCTTATGGTGAAAGCCCTCACGGGAAGACGCTTCGCGGATTGAGTTATCCTAGAAGAATGGTTGGAAGACCCATGCTTGTATGTGGAATAATGAGATGAATATCAATGAATTTGTTGGTAAAATTAGCCTAGATGGATATTTATTATCATGCCATTTCCGGTGGTATGTGGAACATCACATAACTCCTCACGGTTTGAGAGTTATGACCTTACGAAGTTGGAGGACCCCCATATGAAGGATTGAAGCCCCCAAGGTCAAAGAAGTCAAAGTGAACTAAAAGAAGAAATCATTATTTAAATGTTAAAGTAAAGTGACAAAGTCAAGGTGGATTATCTAAATAATAAAGAGAAGTGACAAAATCAAGAAAGATTATTTAAATGATAAAGTAAGGTGACAAAATCAAGAAGGAATATTTAAATGATAAAGTATTGGATAACTCTCTATTTATGGAAAGTGGTTAACCATAAAATAAGGAAAATAGGTTGAGTGACCTAGAAATGGGTTAAGTAACCTAAAAATGGGTAAAGTGACCTAGAGGATGAAAGTATAAATAAGATAGAAATGCTCTCTTGTAGATCATCCTTTGTGTGGATCAATGGAGAGCTTCTTGTGAGATTATCTTGTGGAGTATTGATGGAAATATTCTTGTGAGAGAATTTTGGTCTAGATATCTTGAGCATGATTGAAGATATGTTCTAAGAAAGAGAGAATGAGGAGGATCTCATGGATGCATCAAAGTTTCAGCAATGTCAAAGATCTTGATGGAAAAAGTTTCAGAAGTTCAGAAACCCTAGTTTTTTATACATATGCAAGATGTCTGTGTATAGGGTGCGTATACATTGAAGGTATATGTGGGTTTTCTGTGTATAGGGTGAGTATGTATGTGGGTTGGTTGTGTACAGGGTGAGTACATGTTGAAAAGCCATGGAAACTTGAGAAGATGAAAATGCAGAGGTTCCAGATTCTGAGATTAAGCTCCCAGGAAGATCTACAATGCTCAGATACATTAGATCTATCCATTGGTTCAAAAGGTATGGTTACATTATTGTATTGATGGATACTATTGTTTGATGTGTTGTGAATTCCTAAGGCATTCTTAGTATGGCTTCTATGATGTGGTTCAGTTTGGTTGATTTGGTTGATGGAGTGAGTAGTACTCTTTTGATTCAGTGATGACATGATCACCATGGTATACTAGTTGTTATACATGATTGAGATAGCATTCATATTGAATTGTTGTGGAGGAGCAAGCTATTGGAGATCTTGGATGTGTTGTGACTGGCTGGTGGTCAGTTTGGACAGTGAAGAGAATGATGAATTGGTTGCAGAAGATCTGAATTGATCTTGAAGGACAAACCCTAACAAGATATATGTAGGTTGTTGTATACATTGGTCATGTGTACACGCAGGCTGTAGTGAGACAGGGTGCGTACACATGTAGGCTGCACTACTGTCAGGTCATGTACCTATGACATATTGATATATGTAGAGGATTGTTGCCTTGTCTCAGTTGGTGATGAGGATGTAAACTGAGTCTTGCATTATAGAGATGGTGCTTTTGTAGAGTTGTACTCTATTCAGTCATTGTTGATAAACCCTCAGATTGTTGTCCATAATAAAAAGAAAAATTGTACATACATCTTGCGTTCTTTGTGTTCCTTCTGGTGATGAGTTGTTGATGATATATTGTTGATATGTGTTGACATATAACTAGCTATAAATGACAGCAATGACTAATGAGTAAAATGTTGAATGCTAACTAATGAGTTTTGTGTAAGAGGGAAAGTTTTGGTAAAAAGAGCCCCACACTCATTCACCCCTCACTTTAAGTGTGGTAGATGTGTCCAACAATTGGTATCAGAGTGGGCCTTCACTACAAGCCTTAAAAAGCTTGAAGGAGATCCATAGACACACAAATGGATGATGAAATACCAATCCTTGATGAGGAAAACTATTCTACTTGGAGAATAGAGATGAGAGTGTATTTGAAGACAATGGGAGCCATTATTTGGAAGACAGCCATTCGTGGATCAGTTCCTTTGAAGAACAATTCAAATTTTTCCGCTCAATGATTTGAAAATAGAAGGCTGACTTGTAATTCTATTCAATCACCCTCTACTTCATTAAAATAAACTTTACAAGACCTTGCTTCATGTGTTAAAATATGCAAGATGATTTATGTGTTAAGTTCATGCTTTTTCTTTTCCATGTTCATGTGTGAGGAAATGTTCTTTTAAAAGGTTAAATATGTGCTTTAAACAAATACACAGCAACATCACTTGCAACAAATAACCCATCAAACTCACAACAATAACAAGATGATAAAGGAGTTCACCCCTCTCTGGGCTACATCTCCTTGAGCCTCCTTCAATGGACTAGGCTCTTTAGGATTAGTTTGTCAAATATTCTTTTACAATCTTCTGCTCAACTCCAATGGAAATACTGACTATACCATTGGGTTCAGAATACATAAAAACCCCAAAAATGACTAATAAAACTCTGAAAACGGATCATGGCTCATCTGGGCATGACCTCTTCTACATGTGGCCTTAAGATTCCCTGAGATTCTCTTTGGAAAAAACACCTGTAAAAGTCTTCAAATGGATCTGAAACCTATCCCAAAATTTTCATATCATACTAAATAGCCAAAAATGATTATTCATTCACAGAAAACAAACATAGACTCATCTGAGCAAGACCTCAAACAATGAGGGCTTCAAGCACCCGGGAGCTTCCTGAAACTTCAATGGTTAAAAACCTACAAAAGAAGTCTTCAAATGGCTGTGAAAATAGTTCCAATGGATTCAGAACATCCAAAAACCCCTAGCTAGGCTTTTACAACACCTCATTTGGCCAAAAAATGAAGAAGATAGGCCTCCTGCCATTATCTTCCTTCAAGCTTGTTGTCTCTGGTTTGCCAAAACGCACCTGTGTGTCAGTAACCTGGCTTATGGGCATTTCCCATGCCTAAACCCAGCACCCACGTGCATCTCCACAAAATGTGCCAATTTGTCAAATAGTTAGGGAACTAAGCCCCCAAATCCCGGAGGTGTTGGGCGCATGGGGGCCATGTGGCCACGTCCCAACGCAAAAATAGGCCCTCGTTTGCAAGATTAACCATGGACTTGACAAGTGGTGGATGCAATTACAAAAAGGTTGAGTTTTGTTTAAACCAATGACTAATCGCCACATAAGAGGTGCGTGGTGATTGTCATTATAAACTTCCTGCGCACAAAATCTATGTGGAAAAAGGTCATATGCATTGGAGCCCGAAACCATGGGCTAAAATCCATGTAAAATATGTGCATGCCATAGATCCATGTAGCAAGTGGTCATATGGTTATATGTGCATGACTGGGGGCTAACCATATGAAATACCAAACTCCTGTGCACATATGGTGACAGGGTCATATGGGCGGTGGTTATGTGGAACCGGAGGCTAACCTTTCAAAACGCATGCCAAACTCCATGGTCAGGGCTGTATGGTCATATGTTGTACGCAATACAACTACAGGCTGGGGCTAAGCCCCAGCCCGACCCTGCGCCAACCATACACATATACAGATTCAAATATATATTAAACCATATATATAACAAGAAACATAATATGGCACGTTGGTTGGTCGGACTTTGTTAAGGCGCTGCCAAAGGGGGAGGTCCGGGATTCGAATCCCTCAGACTCCATAAAATTTTGACCCAATAACCAATTCAACGGTGCCACATGGCAGCCCATGACTGGGCCATGTGGCACCAAACCACTAACCAAAAAATGCCACGTTTCACATCATGATTCGCCCAACTACCAGCCAATCAGAATCTGCCATGTTAGCAGGCGCCAACTCAGCTCTGCCATGTTACCTATGCCACGTCACCATATGGTCATGCCACGTCAGCATCCGTACGGACTGTACAGACTGCACAGTCAGCGTCCCTTTTTTTTTGCCTGTTTAACGATTCAAACAGATCGCGATATATCTCGCTCCTGATGTCCGTTTGAACCCAAACGAGTTTCATTGGGTTCGTGACGACGAGGGCTATGCACCCATTCGTTTTGAGGCAATTCTGAGAATGTTGATTTTTGAGGTAAAATTTGACCCCTGGTCCAGATTTTGATCACTCAAAGGGAAGGAAAGAAGAATGATGCATTGGCTCTCAAGACCATTCTTAGTGGACTTTCAAGCCCTATCAAAGAGAGCATGGGACAATGCACTTCTTCCAAGGATCTATGGCTGAAGCTAGAGGAGTCATATCAAGACAAGAAAGAAGATGTTGAAGACCACTCCATCAAGATTATCAAAGGTAAAGAATTTCTAACTCTTGATTGCATATGTGATGATTTTGAAGGAATTTCAAATGAAGGAAACAAATCATGTGATGATGTTGGTAAGAAGGAAGATATTGAAGGAATCTCAAATGAAGGAAAAGAGTCATGTGGTGATGTTGGAAAGAAGGAAGATATTGAAGATACTTCAAATGAAGGTAAAGAATCTCCAAAGACTCTTGATTGCAATGATTCAAAATGTGATGATGTTGAATTTTTAT
>JZKD02S1984733.1:208994-222061 GCA_000966675.3 Picea glauca
TCTTGATTGCAATGATTCAAAATGTGATGATGTTGAATTTTTATCAAGTGAAGAATATGATCTAGAAATAGTTTGTGTAAAGTTTGATGATAGTTATCCCATGGAAATAATAGAAGAAAATCTATTAGAACTTCAAAAGGAAATTGAAGAGGGTTTATATTGAATGAGAAATGATCATTTTTATACACACTATAACTATCTTTCGAATAAAACTAATAAGTTTCTTAGGAGGAATCAAAGATACATCTTGAAGTTAAAGGGAATGCTCAAAGAACAAGAAGAGAGTTCTAAGACTCAATTATAAGAAAAGGAAGAAGATATCACAAGACTAAAGAATGGAAAATAAGATATGAATGTAGATGATGATATTAGCAAAAGTTTTGAAACCATTGTCCATCTCAAGACCCAAATTGAAGAAGCCAAAAAAATAGAGGAACTATTGAAGAATCAAATGAATGAAAAGGAAGAGTCATGTTGTAAGCTAGAATCTGAAATTGTTGACCTTAGAAAGAAGGTTGAAAAATCAAACAAATTCTTGAATAGTTCATGAATCTTGTATGAGATCTTGCAAAGTCAAAGATCATCATGTGATAAATCAGGTCTTGGATACAAAGGAGAAGATACACATGGTGAAGCAAGCACCTCAAAGAAGCATGAGGTAAATCCATCAAAGATGGAAGACAATGTTGCAAAGCAACCATCTACACAAGGAAAAGAAAATTTCAAAAGAACAAAGAAAGGAAGACATCAAAAAGCTATTCTTGGGACACCAAAGCAAAGGTATGAAAGTATTTTTCATGGGAATTTTTATTCATGTAATAGATATGGTCACAAAGATTTTGAATGTAGATCTTATGAAAGGAGATATAATGGAATATTTTGTAACACCATGAGGTGTTGGAGATGTGATCAAGTAGGACACATTGTTGTTCAATGTAACACCATGAGTTGCTACAACTATAGTGGATTTGGCCACAAATCCCAAGAATGTTGGAACACAAGAAGAAAGTCCATGATGAGGACTTCACATAGCATGGATAGAAGAAGGAATGGAGTAAGGAAAGGAGACATCTTTGAAAAGATGGATTCTCAGAGCTCAAGTTCTGAGGAGAAGGGACATCTACAAAAGTGGGTGAAGAAGACAGAGCAGCACGAGCAGAATGAAAGACTGAAGGGAAGTTCAAAAGTGTCATCTACTAAGGTATATGTAGGTGAAAATGGTGACAGTCGCGTACATATGCAGTATGACCTTGAATAGGTCATGCAAATACATCAGTTCTTGTGCAGCAGACTACGTATATATGGTAAAGCCTTGGGAAAAAGGAAATGCACATGGCTTGGAGCTTGATATGATGGTATAACTCTGTGATGCAGGGTATGACATTGTTTGTTGTAGGTTCTGACACTATTTTGTTTTAGGTTTAAATGTTCATCTATTGGATTATGTAAAATAAAATCTTGGGTGCATGGCACTAACCCAAGAGTTTGGATTGATGCATTTTATGTTGAAGAACAATGTTGTCTATGAAAGTAAAGTTATGAAACCTTGGTTACGTGATATATATTGATGATATCTTACTTGGTGGAAAGCTTGATGTATTTGGCATATGGATGGGATACACATTGGGACATGTGATTGGTGAGATGATCATGTTGTACATCATTGATGATCTATAGTTGATACATGATTGGTACACTAGTAGAGGCACCTACTAGCAGGTTGATTGGCACATGTTTTATGGAGGATTTGGCATACATGTATGGGATTCATCATTTTGTGATGTTGGTGCATGATGGTGTACATGTTTTGGTACACTCATATATGGCATATGCTTGATGATACTACACCATTAGTACTACTTGATTAGCATAACGATTGGCATTTGTTTGAGATACATGATTTTGGCACTTGGAGACATATCATGAGTGATATGATACATTGTTTCACATGTTGGTAGATGCACATGTCTGGCATGTTGGCAGATGCACATGGTTGGCATATTAGTGGATGCACATGGTTGACATATTGGTAGATGCACATGTTGGCATATTGATAGAGGCATATGATTGATATATTCCATGGATAATATCTTTTGACACATTGCATGAGGTTGATGTACATGGTTGATTTACATAGGTATTGTGCATGATGAGCACAAATTTTGTACAAGATGTACTTGGTATATATTTTTCTCATGATTCTTTACTGACATATCTTTTGCTTCATGATGCTTGGTATGGGATGAGTTTGATGCATGAACAGGTCCAAGGATCACTATATGATAACACATTGGGGAGACATACCCTTAGGGGGAGTCATTCTTCTTCCCATGATTCTAGGAGGATATATTTATCAGATGCATACCTAGAAAAGATCCCTATATCTAAAGAAAGAGCACATAAGCATAATTCCAGGGGGGGTGATGGTCATAGGGGGAGTATGAGTGATGTATATTCAACATTACATCAGAGTGACATCCCTTGTTCAAAAGGGGAGAGACTATTCAGAGGCATCCAGACAAGGGGAGAAGCCCTAAGAAGCGTTCAAGCGAGGGGAGAAACCCTAAGAGGAGAATGCCCCTTTTCCATTGATGTCAAAGGGGGAGAGATAGTCACATTTATGTGATTATTGATTGGGAGAGATAGTCGCATTGATGATTTATGATATGATTCATGTTTACTAATGGGGAGAGATAGTCATATTGATATGATTGATGACTATTGATGTAGAGCATGCCTTGTCTACATGTTTGACATCAATAATTGGTAATTGGTGTTTACATCAATGTTGGTATTGCCATCAATGCCAAAGGGGAAGATTGTTGGATCATGTTGTCATTGATGCCAATGGTTTGATTGATTGATGCCAATGGTTTGATTGAGTGATATCAGTGATTGATGTCAAGAAGAGGTTGTTGGATCATGTCGTCGTTAATTGATGTAATGTAATATGTATTATCCTTGATGATAATGCATAGATGAAGATGGATCAATGAGTTTTCATTGATATGATGATGGATCAATGGGTTTTCATCGATACATGATGAAGATGGATCGATGTGGTTTCATTGGTATATGATGCATTGTTGAAAAATGCAAAGATGAATCATTATTGTCTTATAATAATTGATAAGGTGCACAAATGGATGAACTCCAAAGTGGTCCCCTTATGGTGAAAGCCCTCATAGGAAGACGCTTTGAAAATTGAGTTATCCTAGAAGAATGGTTGGAAGACCCATGCTTGTATGTGGAATAATGAGATGAATATCAATGAATTTGTTCGTAACACTATCTTAGATGTATAGTGCTTGTAATGCCATTTCCGGTGGTAAGTGGAACATCACATAAATCCTCACGGTTTGAGAGTTATGACCTTACGAAGTTGGAGGACCCCCATATGAAGGCTTGAAGCCCCCAAGGTCAAAGAAGTCAAAGTGACCTAAAATAAGAAATCATTATTTAAATGATAAAGTAAAGTGAAAAATTCAAGGTGGATTATTTAAATAATAAAGATAAGTGACAAAATAAAGAAAGATTATTTAAATGATAAAGTAAGGTAACAAAATCAAGAAGGAACATTTAAATGGTAAAGTATTAGAGAACTCTCTATTTATGGAAAGTGGTTAACCCTAAAATAAGGAAAAAGGTTGAGTGACCTAGAAATGGGTTGAGAAGCCTAAAAATGGGTAAAGTTACCTAGAGGATGAAAGTATAAATAAGATAGCAATGCTCTCTTGTAGATCATCCTTTGTGTGGATCAATGGAAATCTTCTTGTGAGATTATCTTGTGGAGTATTGATGGAGAGATTCTTGTGAGAGAATTTTGGTGTGGATCTCTTGATAATTATTGAAGATCTATTCTTAGAAAGAGAGCATGAGGAGGATCTCATGGATGCATCAAATTTTCGGCAATGTCGGAGATCTTGACGACAAAAGTTTTGGAAGTTCAGAAACCCTAGTTTTTGATGCATACGCGGGTTGTCTGTGTATACAGTGTGTATACATTGAAGGTATACATGGGTTATCTGTGTATAGGGTGAGTATGTACGCAGGATGGCTTTGTAGAGGGTGAGTACATATTGAAAATCCATGGAAACTTGAGAAGATGAAAATGCAGAGGTTCCATATTTTGAGATTAAGCTCCCAGGAAGATCTATAGTGCTCAGATACATCAAATCTATCCATTGGTTCAAAAGGTATGGTTACATTATTGTCTTGATGGATACTATGGTTTGATGTGTTGTGAATGCCTAGGGAATTCTTGGTATGGCTTCTATGATGTGATTCAGTTTGGTTGATTTGGTTGATGGAGTGAGCAGTACTCTTTTAATTCAGTGATGACATGATCGCTATGGTATACTAGTTTTTATACATGATTGGGATATCATTCATATTGATTTGTTGTGGAGCATGAGCAAGCTATTGGAGAGCTTGGATGTGCTGTGACTGGTTGGTGGTCAATTTGGACAGTGAAGAGAATGATGAATTGGTTGCAGAAGATCTGAATTGATCTTGAAGGACAAACACTAAAAAGATATATGTAGGTTGTTGTATACTCTAGCCAGATGCACACGCGGGTTGTAGTGAGCCAGGTCACGTACACACGCAGGCTGCACTACTGACAGGTCGCGTACCTGTGATAGATTGATATTTGTGGAGGATTGTTGCCTTGTCTCAGTTGGTTCTGAGGATGTAAGTTGAGTCTTGCATTATAGAGTTGGTGCTCTTGTAGATTTGTACTCTATTCAGTTGTTGCTGATAAACCCCTGGATTGTTGTCCATAATAAAAAGAAAAATTGTACATACATCTTGTGTTCTTTTTTTTCCTTGTGGTGATGACTTGTTGATGATATATTGTTGATATATCTTATTGATATGTGTTCACATCTAACTGGTTATAAATGAAAGAAATGAGTAATGAGTAAAATGTTGAATGCTAACTAATGAGTTTTGTGTAAGAGGGAAATTTTTGGTAAAAAGAGCCCCACACTCATTCACCCCCCCCCCCCTCTAAGTGTGGTAGGTGTGTCCAAAAACCTTTTCCTTTTACTTCATATTTAACCTATAAGGCATCTGTCACACTAGCCTAGGTCTTGGTTTCAATGGGATATTCATCTCTCATAAGTCCCCTATTATTCCATTCATCTATGAAAATGTCATGGGGATAGGTACTGATATTCTCACAAAAAATATGCAATTTTCTCGACTGTCTCATCGCTCCATTAATCCCCTATATATGAAAAATTCAGATTCTCTGTCATCCCAATGTTTACCTTCCATGTCTTTATTGGTTGGGTGTATGTGACAAATTCAAGTTCTGACCCTTCTACTTATACTCGTTCTCCTTTTGTCTTAGGTAGTTGTACATTTCTAGGATCTTCCTCATCATTTCCTTCCTTATCCACATTGTAGCACTCCATTAGCTCATGGATAGTCATAGTCACTCTTTGTGCACTACACACTGGTACCACCTTGTTGGAAGCCAATTCACATTTTTCCACTGTCTTATAAGCTGCCTACACCAGTGTTTTACAAACCTTAATTTTTCGTTGCAATTCTCAAATAAACGACACTTTTATTTTTGCACCATTTGCACACTTAACTTCGATTTTGTTTTCACGACTGTAAGCGTGAAAACTTGATCTTTCGAAGTCACATTGAAATCATTATTGAATTGTCGTTATCCTTTTTTTCGATATGCCTATTGTGCTTACATTTTACTTATCATTATGCAATTGGCAAAAACCCTTTTGATCTGTACTCATTTGACATTCTCGGATTGATTGTGTGATTCTATTTCATTGAGTTTGTGATACATGGGGGATTGTGTTTACATGTTATTTGGTCAATCCACTTGGCATTTTGGTATACATAAAACGCGTTGGTACATCGCTTAAACTCTTGGTCTGAATCGTTCTATACAACGCATGTCACATAGTCAAAACATTGGTATTGATTTCGATTTATTTGTTTGGTTGTGAGACTATAAATATTGCTTGCACGAATGGTTTACCCACTTACCAAGGGTTTTGATTGATTGAAATGGCATAGTTATAACACATATGTGTTGTGATTTGAATAGTTGAAAGCACCGACGGTTGTACCATTGGTAATGACTATTCTACATGGGCAACAAATAGCTCCACCACCTTCGCACAATGTCATTAATTCCTTCCCTTATCCCTGTTTTACTTCTGCTATCTCGGGTAAGCCTTCGACCATTCTGCTCCTGTGTGTGTTGCATTCAAACCCTGGCTCATTCACATCGCTTACCATGAACCCTGTCCATGGCATCGGTGGTGCGAATTGAACCGAATGGTAGCCAAGCCTTGCTACTATTCGATAATGCCCGGAAAGACTTAGAGGATAGCGGTTGGCTCACCTTTGTACAATAGTTTGAGGGTTTTAATCTATTTGTTGCACTGCAGTTTGCTATGACTTTTGATGGGTGTAGAGCCAAGGTAGGTGACATTCAGCTTGAAATTAGTGAAGAGTTCATCAGCTCTGCCACCGGGTTAGTAGCCATGGGCCAGCGATGGTTCAAAAAATCTAAAGTTGAGGAGGTGCCATGGCCACTACTGTTCCTCTCACGAAAGGTCACATCCTGTGACAGAGGTATGTCGATTTCCATGCTTAAACCAAGATGGCATGATATTTTGATGGTGGTTAAACAATTCGTGACCTGTGAGGGTCGATATGGACTGGTTTTTCTTTACCACCTCCGTTTGTTAATGAATTTTATGGGGTATCCATTGAATATGCCATTTTACTTCCAGCGTAGCCTTTATAAAATGTCAAAAAGGTTTTATCGAGAAAAGGACGATAGTAGCTTGTTCCACCATGGCCTAATCAGACTCATCGTTGTTCATCACTTTAATCTTCACGGTGATAGTTGGCAAGCTTTTATCTCTCGAAATGGTTTTGTTGATACAAAGCCTGTCTAAATTGACAAGCTTGTTGTTAGTGTGACTAAGGTCGGGCCACCCGTGCCTTTCCATGACCTACTGCCCTCTCCTAAACCCTCGACCAACCCTGATGTCAACCTACCTGACGTTATAACTGAGAAGGTTGAGGCTATAAAAAATCCTGTGAGCAAAAAGGTTAAAGGTAACCCTACTGTCAACGACAAAGGTAAAAAGAATGCTCAACTTATCTCGAGGCTGGCTAGGAATAAACCTAAACCTAGTGCTGAGAAAAATCCCATAGTCCTCAGTGAAGACTCAGACTCTGACATAGAACACTTCCTAGCTAGTGAGTACCCTTACTCCCAAGTTCTATGCTCTGAGCCACCCTATGACTTCGTTTCTAATCTACCCCCTTGCCTAAGGAACAATCCTAGCTACCCAGGGATCAAGCTACCTAACGAAACCCTCGACAATGTAACCGAACCCTCACCTGCATTTTCGAAGACTGGGCAGTCGTTATGCAACCAGTGTAATGTGTGGTTGGAATGATACTATACAGACGTTCCCTTACTTCAATCGAAAATCAAAGCTTTGGAAAACCAAGTTGCAGTATTGACAAGCCAAAGGGACAAGCTTCAAGTGAATGACAGGAAGCAGAAAACCACTGGTTCCATCATTTTTAGGAATGTCGAATCGGCTACAGCCATCGTCAATTCCAAAATGTCACGATCAAGTTGTCTTCTCGTCATTCAGGTATGAATTTAGGCATCAATTTCGTTTTGTGAATTGCTAGGATTAATATAATGATTTGAGTTTGGTTTTCAAATAGCTCTGTCCATTGTTCAAAATGACTCTGTAATAGTTGGTTATGTTGTTCATCCTATACATTGTTTTCGTTTTGCTAAAATTAAATGAGGTTATGATTTGGTTAAATGATTTTGTCGTGCCCAGTTTAGCAATTGATTGGTTTTCATTTGTTTTGATTCGTTTGACTATTGGTGTGAGTTAACGAAATCAATGGTTTGCTTTCGCTTGGATTCTGTTTGTATTTGACCTGTACAGGAGATTTTTATGCTAAAATTAGAGCACGATCATGTTTTGATTTGGTATGATTTCGTTATGGTTGGATTATATCGGCTCTGATTTAGTTTGTATGCTGTGATTTTGGAATGACTTCGTGAGTTTGAATTGATGTGATGTAATCTTCTGAATTAGGAATACAACTCTGATCGACTCCGATTTGGAAAGAACGACTCTGTTTTGTATGGAAATGATATTCTCATTTAAGCCTGTGCAAAAGATATCTATGCTCGAATCATGAAACGATTTTGATTCACAATGACTATGTTAAACTCCAACTGTTCGATTCGATCTTGTCTTGATTGGATTGTTGTGTGCCTTCAGTTAGTACGATTGTTTTTATGAGTTGGATTCGTATAAAAAATAGACTTGATACTGCTCTGTTTGATTTTAATTTTCAAAATGAGTTGGTTAAACCTAGATCGACATATGTTATCTCTGTCAAATTCGGTTAATAGTTCGTTTTGAAATGAATTCTAGTAATGTTTTTATTGAAAATCAATCGATTTCATCCGCCCCCAATTGGCAATAATAAACGATTTCCTATGATTTGTTTAACTGTATCGATTTCAATTTGATATGAAACGATTCCATTACTGTTCGATACGATTTTGTATGCCTGAATTGGTAACGAATTAAACAGAGTATAGCTATCTAGTTTATCGTTTGATTTAGTCTGTTCAAATTGCATACAAGTGTCGATTTGAATAAGGCTTTTAGAAATCAAATATCTTTCGATAGTTTGAATGTATTTTCAAATATTTGAATTGATTTTAATGTTGATTCTATGTCTGATTTAGACTAGCTACAGAATCGCAAGATTCTGTAGCTAGTCTATAGAATTAGATTTTTTATCATTTTATCAACAAAATATCCTCCTAACTTGTCCATTTTTTACCCTTTTCAGGTACATCCAAATTGCATTGGGCATACTGTGGCAGTCTAGGATATATTTGTGTGATACAGTTTTATTTTAGGTTCCTAGTTTAGTCAGACTTGGGATATTTTCCCATATTTTATGTAAACAATTTTGATAACTTCCACAGGGATGTTTTACCCTATGGAAGGTCTTTAAATACTTATTATTTTTTGTAATAAGGAGGATCCTCACTTGTGGGAGAACCAGGCTATGGATTTCTAATACAAACTGAGACAAGAGTTGATGTTTTGCTACAGCTTTCACTTTCAATATATCAATCTTTTGTTTCAAGTTTATGCATGTCATTTACAGTTGATTATAGACTACTTTAGCTATCGTAATCTATTGCAGAATGATATGATTTAATTAATGTGTTATCCATATCTGATTTCTTTCATTACTTAAAAAAATACAGCAATTACTTTGTTTCAGTTAATGAATCATAGATTTCTCTTCTTTGTTAATTGAATCATTTCATATAGATATTTTCATATAGGTTTATCTAACTGTGAAGATTTATAAATCATAAGATTGTTGTAATTTTTTATGTCTTGTCTGTCTTGTAATCATATTTGAAGAGCACTGCAGCTTATTGTTTACAACAAGCTTCTGGATAATTCAGTACGGGTTTCCTCCCTCCGATCAGCTAAGACAGTCATTACATACAGGACAAACCTGGAGCGTTTCTCCAGGTCAGTTTGTTATTTATTTGTTTGGTTAATTTGTTAGTACAATGTTAGTAGTTTAGTTAGATATATGTTTAGTTAGATTTGTAGTTAGAATTAGTATATTAGTTGTTTAGTTTAGTTAGTTTTTGTTTTATTTCTTTTCATAAAATTATAAAATATAAAAACAATAGCTCTCGCTGTCTTAGGATAGAACACAAATGAGTTTTTTAGGTTTTCATTCAAATCTATAAATTGTAGATATTGTACATTTTGTGAATAAGTTTTATTTTCGTTAGTAGTTAGATATTTAATTAGTTAGAGTTAGTATAGTATTAGATAGTAGATTGTATATATAGAAGAGTTAATTTTGTTTTAGTTTGTTTTAATAGTCATTTTTAGTTAGATTAGTTTATTAGTTTGTTTTAATAGTTATTTTTAGTTAGATTAGTTAGTTTAGAGTAGTTTTCTTTTGTTTTCTTAGGATCTTAGATCGGCTAATGGATCCACTAAACCCATCAAGGTGGTTCATCCCAAACATCTTGGGTTATTAGACAACCCCAGACCGGTTCCACTCTCCCAGTTGACGGACAGTCAATTTCGCCCGTCAACACACCTCCATCGTCCCTTCTTCTGAGAAAATATTCATTCAAATAGCCTGTAGAAATGCATATATTGATGGATATTCATGTTCAAATGTAAATGTGACTTTGAACCTATGGACTAACTCTTCCCATATTGTCATCTCTCTATGCATTTATGATTCCAATTACCAATTCTTAGGAATTGTATCTAGTGTGTGGATAAATATGTGCATCCATTCTATTTCTAATATTTATCTCCATAGATTCCTACACTTTTCAACCTGACTTGCATTAGTCTTCTGCATTGTGGCCAGTCTTTCATGTCTTCTTTGTGTGAATCCCACCATTTGGCTGGAGTCGCTTTTAGTACAACATTTAGTTCCAACATCCTTTGTTGTTTGGGTACCTATAACTCAAATTCATTTACAAACATACTTATATCAATTAATCCATCATACCTGGGTGAATCACATAGCTCTGTTCCAATCCAATGCAAGGATCAGGTTATGCATGCCCATCGTCTTGTGAAGAGTTCATGCATTTTATATTTCTAATGTTCTAGACCTTATTCAGAGTCTGGTGCACACAAGATGATACTTCACCAACTTAGTGCACCATCTGTAGTAGGGTTGACATAATCATCCATCTGCGCAGTAATGTTGTATAAGTTGTCGATGTCATTTCCTCTGGATGGATATGTACCTCTTTCCTTCTGATGGGTCCAAGGGTGCAATAAATTTCAAATCTCCAAATTCAAATACCATCTCCCTCCTCTTCAAGTTGATTATTACCAAGTTATCAAAATCCCATTATAGTCCCATGAGTTTTGGATATGGTTGATTTTCATCCATGATCTCAATAAATTCAAATTTTGCCACACTGTGCACCCCATCAATGTTCACGGGTACTCCTATCAAATGAACAATCAGTACGATTTTTTGTTGATTCATGAGCCTTAATTGAACAAGAGGAAATACTAGTTTGAGTTTTCCCATAATCTCCCATGTTTTCTTAGGTAAAACATTCATGTTGGACCCCATGTCCAATATAACATTATCCACATCATAGTCCCCAATTTGCGCACTGAATCTAAATTATTTGTTTTTCCTCTTCCTGCACAGTACCTGATTTACCACCCTTTATGTGATAGGAGTTTCTATTCCTTGTATATAGTGATCAATAATGTCATATAGTGTACTCAACACAGTTTCATATTTCATTAGATCTACACGACTTCTTAGGAATTCTTTTAGAATTGTTACCTTTCCAATTGAATTCTCTGGCAAGACATGATATTCTACATGAGGTGCATCTCATGTTGATGCTTCTCAATCCTGTCCGAGTAATTATTTTCTTTCCCTTCAATATGTATTATTTTATTACTAAGGATCAGAGGTTGGCATAGGCCCTTCTTACTTCCTTACCCACTGCTCAGTATGATTTCCTTCACTCATCATATTAGCTCATGCTCTATCTCCTTCATGTGCAACAACTGTTATTCTTTGTCCTTCATTGTATTTTTCGACTGATATTTTCTGCACATTCTGATTTGAATTCTGGTTTCCTCTTGACTGCCATTTCACAACTAGTTGGGGACAACCTTATGTCACATGGTTCAGTGCTATGCAATATGTGCACATTGTAAATGGATTTGGTTAGTCACGGGCCAAGTGTCCTGGTTGATTACAATTAAAACATATTATCAGTCTGCTTCCTCCTCTACCAAAATTTCCTCTGCCTCGGCCTCTGCCAAAGTTTCCTCTATTACCTAGATTAAATCCTTTTTTGTTATTATATTGAGGACCACACCCTTTTGCTCCAACATTTTCCTCTTGAATAATGTACATATATGATGTGCACTCCCTCATTAAGTTGAACGCATGAAAATTCTTCTCGTCATGTCCCACCGACTTGCAAAAGTTGCAAAACAAGTTCCTTGTGTTATCCACATTTTTGGTCATTGTGATGATGTCATGATGATGTTATGATGATAGAAAATCAAACTCTTCACTAAGAACATTTTCCTGAGAAGGGTTACACTTGTCAGCTTCCAGAAATCATATTTTAAAGATAGTTCGTAGGCTACATATATACTCTCCTACGAGAATGATTAATTCCCGCAGGCTGCATTCAGCTGGGGTGCGAACTTCTCACACTGTACTCATGGTTAGGGTGTGAACATGTTTCTAAAGGAGGAAAATGGATAAGTTCTCGATCCTTCTAGAAGGAATCTTCTAGAAGGATGAGTTGGCTTTTGAATGGTTGGCAAAATACTGACATTCCAGATATCTTGGGATCATTCTCTATCCAAGTAACTAAACTATCTTCTCCTATATATTGAGGAGATTTCTCATGGAAAGGGTTAACAATAAGAATTAGAAGCAAGCTAGCAAGAGATTGATTGGAGAATTAGTGCAAGACTGTATGGAGGACTGATGCTACAACAACAAGAGACAACAGCAAGGTCATCATATGTGGTTGATTTTCTTCATGCATGAGTAAGTGTGTGTGTCAGAGCTAGGATCCATTGAAAGGAGACCTACGACATCAAGGATCAGGTTGTAAGTTTCACTTTCAATTAATCCAATACAGTAATATGTCCCTTTCCCATAAAGATGATGTCACTTTATTACATAATTCCTTGATCATATGTATAGACTAGTTATTGAATATATCAATCAGCCTTTACTTCGATTGGTTTGTTCTGTTGTGATTTGAACGGGACGAGAGCATTGGAGCAAAGCTTGGAACAACAGAGATATAAGGAAAGTGTTCATAAGCTATTTCCACAATCCTTACCTCTTAGTTCATTCAATAGGCTAGATCTAGGGAAAGAGTATTATTCTGTCCTGTTTTGTTCTAGATCCAGGTGGATCTAGGGAGATCGGTTTGTGTCCGCACTCACGGATTTATC
>JZKD02S1984733.1:223866-261028 GCA_000966675.3 Picea glauca
AGGGGAAAGTCTCCACGGTACCTGGAATCGACGTTGATCAAACTCACTCGGGCTCCTTGGAGGGTATACCCACGATTATGTGTGGGAGCTTGCACCAAGGCGTAAGTCTGTTAAGTAGGTCGTCGATGTAACTTTTCCACCTTAGCCCCACCCCTTCTCATCTCGTTGTTGCGACGTTGGATTTCATCACCAACTAGTGGCTTCGATATTAGAAGGTATTGTTTTCTTGGTGATTGCTTCTAGATTTTTGTTTACTAGGGTGTGCTGATTGTTTCTTGAAGTTGACCATAGGATTTTCGTTGGGGAGTTTGTTACTCATTTACAATTGCTTCCCTGCGACATTCACGTAGGATGCAAGGTTTGTCTCCGGAACATCCGGAAGCTTCACAACCTTTGCACACAACAACACCTGAGGGTACCCCTGAGGACTCTCCTCGTCCAGGTGAAATCCCTCTTGTTACTCTACCACACGTGGACATAAGTGACGTCCCAGAAGTCTTTACACCACCTCCACAAGTCGAGACCACTGATCTTCTTGCAGAATTTCGAATTACCAATACTATAGAGGATTATCGCATTCGTCGTGGTGAACGACCTTCAGGACGATTTCATCTTTCTGAAGAAACTCTTCCATCTACTGAATCAATCGTTGGGCCTTCTCACGGTGTAGTAGGCCAAGATCCTTCTTGGTCAGGTGATTTCCGACGAGTCATGTTTGGTACTGAATCCCCTGTCTACGAAATCATCAACCCTCCTGCGTCTCCTGAAATAGAAACTACACCAGCAACTACCACTTATCATTTTATTCTCCCTCCCGAGATGGCCCATCTTTCTATTACTTCGAGTGTCCAAAACACGATTCCGGCAACCACTCTTGCCCCTATTAATACCCAGCGAACTCCTAAGGCTAATCCGAATCTACCTCTTGGTTACCATGCGTTGAATCCTATGTTGAATGTTCCCCATCCAACACCTCCACAAACTCCAGTTGGTTCTCCAGGTGGTCCTCAATTTCCTGGGCATCCTATTCCCGGTTTCATCCCGACACTCCCTCAGTTTCCTACTGGCAATGCTAATCCTAGTGGCACTGTCCCGACTATTGCACCTAATGTACAAATTCTTGTTGGTGGCCAGGGTAGTACGTTTCCTTTTCCCGGACATACCGCAACTATTGCACAACCTACAGTTGGTACACAACTTCCGGGTGGAACTGTCCCTTTGATAGGGGGACCGACCTCACCGTTAGGACAAAACATACCTCCTGCATTGGCTCAGTATTGGAATCAACTTATGCAAAACTTTCCTCAAAATGATGGGGGGAAGCAAGCTGTCCCTACTCCAGGACAACCATATCCAGGGGTGACTAATCCTATCTGGGGTTCTGGTCAAACTACTCAACCTTAAACTCAGAGTCAAAATCCTTGGGGTTACTATCCTATTCAAACACCACAGGGCCAGCCAAAATCTTCTCTCTGGGGGCAGACTGCATACGGTCCCACTGGTCTACCGACAGGGCTTCCGCCCCAAAGTCACCAATATCCACAAGTGAATCGGAAGTTGCCTTTTCTTGCTACTCTGGATCTGCAAGATTTGTCTCGGATTATTAATGATCTTATTCTTCACTCTCCCCAATGGCCTGCTATTCCTGCAAAGCTTCCATCATACATTCCAAAATTCGATGGGAAGGTGGGAGAGGACTCGAATAATCATGTCATGACTTTCCATTTGTGGTGTTCATCTAACTTGTTGATGGACAACTCCATTAGATTGCGTCTTTTTCAACGAACTCTTACAGGTGTTGCTGCAAAGTGGTACATTGAATTACCACGAGGTTTCTTTTCAGATTTCAACACCCTCGCAATGGTTTTTCTAACACAATACCAGTTACCAATCCGTTATGATACCGGAATTGAGATTTTAACCTCCTTCAAACAAAGCACGGGCACTCATATATCTGATCATATTCATGAGCGGCGACGGAGGAGACGTCTCATCAAACTTGATCTTCCTGATCAGTTACTGGCAGAATGGTTTACCAAGTCTTTTGTAAACAAAATCGGTAAAGACATTGCTACGGATGGTGTTGTCACAGAAGAGCAGGATATTAGTCATGCTCAGTATTTGGATCTCGTTTATTCACAAACGGGAACCTTGTATGATTTACTACCTGATTTACCTCGTCCTGGTACTTCAACCACCTCTGCACCTTCGGCTGCCTCGCATGCAGCTGATGGTGTGATTGGTTCCACTCATAGCCACTCACATTCCATTTCAACTACAACCCCGAAATCCAATTCTTCTAATGTGCAAAGTGCTCCGTCTCCTGCTCCTCCCCCCGGTAAAACATCTGAAGTGAACGTTGTTCAATCTACGCCGACCGATAAGAATAAATCTAAGAAGGGGAGAGGCAAGAATAAGGAGGGTAAAAACAATAATCCTAATGAGCAAACCAAATCACCTCCTGTTGATGAATGGGATAAACGCAAACCACGCTATCCTTGCCTTATATGTGGTGATGATCACTACACGAAGGATTGTCCGAGACGTGTCGAGGTCAACAAGTTCCTTCAAGGAACACCAAAAACATCTACGCTGGCAGTCTTGTCTCAAACCTTCCCGTCTCAACAACAGGCTTCATTGGTCATCCATGACCAACCATTTACCTCTACACAGTCCTATGTTTTAATGTGCACTGGTGATTCTACAAAGAACAATGTTACACTTACCACTAGAGCTAAAGACTATACTCCTTCTAAGGAGAAGGTTGACGACTTACCTCCCGATTTGGTTCAGCCTTCTCCACCAAATCCACCTACAAATGGTCCTCTTCATATCGAACGACCAAGTCTTGATACAGTTTTATGAACTCCCAAAGGTGTCATTAAGAAGTCGACATTCAATCCTCATGCTCAGGCAGCCCAGAACTATAGCATTGTCGAAGATCTGGCCCAAGCACCCTCAGCGATGTCTACCCTCGAAGTCCCTCAGTATTTTCCTACACAACGAAGGGCTCTATTGAAAGCGATAGGTGGAATTGATCCTACAGACTCGAATTTGATAGTCTTTAACTTGGAAGATCATATTCCAAGGTTACCCCCACAGCTTGCGTTTCAGATACAGGTTGTGGTCACCGACAAGAGCATTCGTCGGACGGTCGTTGATGAAGGTGCCTCTACGTGTGTAATGTCTTTTTCTTGTTGGAAAGCCATTGGCTCTCCCCCGTTAACGGAATCACAAAACACTTTGCGAGCCTTCAATGGATCTAGTTTTAAGCCATACGGTGTTCTTTCGTCATTGCCTGTTACTCTAGAAGGTAAGACCGTCCAGGTGGAAGTGGAAGTTTTCGATACTCCCCTAGATTATAATATCCTACTTGGATGAAGTTGGGTTGATTCTATGCGTGCTGTCGTGTCAACCCTTTTCCATGTCCTACGTTTTCCTCACCAGGGCAAAGTGGTCACGGTTGATCAACTTGCTTTCTTTAATGCCAATACTCGCACGGGCAATGTGCCATTCATAGAAAACACCCCACTAGGTTATGATAATGTTGGTGTCGGTCTTTTAAAATATTCATCATTAATGGGTACTTTTCCCATACCACCACCGCCCGATATTCCACACCCGTCAGTTTCATCTATTAACATGATCTCTACTGTGCCTCGTGAACTTCCAGTGTCTGCCGACCCTTGGATAGTCCCTGATCCTGGAGATCATGTTTGTTTCGTCGACATTATGCCATTAAGTCCGGTTGACTTCGCTTACCAAGCTATTCAATTGGCAAGCCATACTACTTCTTCTTGTGAGGAGTTGTATCCTGATCCTTTCCACGTTATTTTTCCAACTGACGAGATGATCATGTCCGTCTTGGATGAAAATCCTTGGGACGATGGACATCATCATTCCATACTGTTTCTGGAACAACAGACTCTGGAGAACTATCAACGGATTTCGACTCCGTCGACCGTTGTTGTTATTACGACCATTCATGAATCTACACGAGATGTGTTTGCAGAAGGGAACCTTAGTAACATTTCTCCCATGATACCCATAGATATTTCTGTGAAACCTGGAATCGTCGAGAACGTTCATATTGGAACTTCATGTTCTCCCGACGAAATTGTCACATATACTTCCTTGTTTAAAGAATTTCGTGACATTTTTGCTTGGAGTTACGAAGAGATGTCGGGTATTGACCCTTCCATTGTGGTCCACGAAATTAAGAAATACCTTGGAGCCAAGCCAGTTCGGCAACGCCTCCATCCTATCCATCCACGTAAAGCGGCAGCCATTAAACTCAAAGTTGAAAAACTCCTTAAAGTCGGTTTTATTTATCCCGTGGCATTGACAGAGTGGGTGTCCAATCCAATACCGATTGATAAAAAGGGTGGTAGTATACGCGTTTGTGTTGATTATCGCGATATCAACAAAGCTTGTCCAAAGGACAATTTTCCAACCCCTTTCGTTGACCAGATCGTCGATGACTGTGCCGGTAGTGAAATCTTTTCCCTCATGGATGGATTTTCCGGCTATAATTAAATCAATATCGCTCCTGAAGACCAACATAAAATGGATTTTATTTGTCCTTGGGGTACTTTCGCCTACAGGAAACTCCCTTTCAGTCTGAAGAACGCAGGTGCTACGTTCCAACGTGCCATGTCCTATGCATTTCACGATATCAAGCATATTGTTCAACCTTATATGGATGATTTTCCGACTCACTCTTTACGTAGGGCCGATCACCCTAATCATCTCCGAGCGATTTTCGTTCATTGTTGATTCTATCGCATTCGCCTGAATACTCACAAATGTGTTTTTTGCATAGAATCTGGCCGTCTCCTTGGTTTCATTGTTTCACGCCATGGGATCCGGGTGGATCCTATCAAGGTTGAGGCAATTCTTAATCTACCTCCTCCTTCTTCTTTACGCCAGTTACAAAGTTTGCAGGGGAAAGCAAACTTTCTTCGTCGGTTTATCCCAAATTACGCCGAGATTACTCGAGGTTTCACACGTCTTCTAAAGAAAGATTCAGAGTTTGTCTGGGATAAGGTTGCTAACAACGCCTTTGAAGCTTTAAAGTTGTCCCTCACAAAAGCTCCTCTTCTTTTCCCTCCGGATTATAGTCGAGATTACTTTCTTTATTTAGCTACGTCCGAGTATACTATCGGTATGGTCCTCGTTCAAGAGGATGATAACCACGACAAACATGTTATCTATTACTTGACTAGAAATTTATCATCCACAGAAATCAAGTACCAACATGTTGAGAAGCTGGCCTTCGCTACTGTCCAAGCAGTCCAACGCTTTCGTCATTATATTCTGTCCAGGAAAACTACAGTGATTTCACACTGTAACCCCATGAAACACATATTGACACGTCAATTGCTGGGGGGCAAGTACTCCAAGTGGATTGTTATTCTCCAGGAGTTCGATTTGGAATTTGATCGTGCCACGTCGAAGAAATATCTAGTTTTCATTGAGTTAATTTGTGATTTTCCCCACACTACAACGGAAAAGGTAGCAGTTGATTCGTTACCTGACGAGTCACTTTTCCTTATCAGTACCAATGATACTTGGTACGGAGATATCATTATATATCTCCAAACTCAAACTTTCCGGCCAACCTTGTCCAGTAATGAACGACGTCGTGTCCGTTATCAAGCGCGTCATTATATTATCCTTGGCGATACTCTTTACCGTCGAGGCATTGATTCTATCTTCCGGCGTTGTTTGAATTTTGAAGAAGTCGAGAGAATTTTGAATGACTGCCATTCCGGAGCATGTGGTGGTCATATGTCTAGGTATGCTACTGCCCAGAAGATCTTATGCGCAGGTTACTTTTGGCCTTCCTTGTTTCATGACTGCATTATTTTTGTTCAGAAGTGTCATGCCTGCCAGACCTATAATCAGAAAATTCAGTCGCATCCTTCTCCACTTCATCCTGTAGTCTCAGTAGGTCCATTAGCTAAATGGGGCATTGACTTCATGACATGTCACCCTCACTCGACCGGGGGGCATGGTTATATTATCGTAGCTATTGATTATTTCACTAAGTGGGCTGAGGCGATGCCGACATTCGATAATACTGGGAAGACTGCAGCGTTATTTCTGTTCAACCATGTCATCACTCATTTTGGTGTTCCTCAGGTTATCGTTACCAATCACGATAGTCATTTTAGAAATAATATGATGTCTGAACTTACGGAGAAGTTGGGCCTTTGTCATGATAGCTCAACGCCCTATTATCCACAAGCTAATGGCCAGGTCGAAGCCATCAATAAGGTTCTCATCACTATGATTCGACGGATGATAGGAATCCATAAAACCAGTTGGAACACAATGTTATTTTTGGCATTATGGGCATATCGGACATCTGTTAAGTCTGCCACAGGATTTACACCTTTTCGATTAGTTTATGGCATGGAAGCCATTCTGCCGATAGAATGTGAGATTCCATCTTTGAAACTAGCTGTAGAACTCTTACCAAATACTTCTGTCGAAGAGGAACATCTGTTGTATCAAATGCAACTAGATGAGACTCGCCGTAACGCTACTCTTATATTAGAAGCCCAGAAGAAATGTGTTAAGGCACAGTATGAAAAGCATGTCAAACCTCGTGTCTTCTCTGAAGGAGATCTTGTTCTTCTATATGAACAAGATAAAGATGTCTTAGGAGCTGGGAAATTCGAACCAATGTGGCGTGGGCCTTACATTGTTAGCAAAGTTTTGGCAAAGGGGGCATATGAGCTAGTGGATTATGATGGGGTACCTTTGAGGTAACCCAGAAATGGGTTGTACCTGAAGAAGTACTATGCATGAATCATTTGTGCATGGAGTACTTGTATTTTTATGTATCAACATGAGTGTGTGTGATTACTTTTAGTTTTGAGTTTGATGTTATTTGGTCTCTGCCCTTACGTGACGTTGTGTTTGATTGCCAGATGTTGGAGTATTCACTACCTTATATTGGCTTCACCGACGGTGCTAGCCGTAGTACTCGGAACCTAGCTTCCGTTGGGTGGGCTATCTATGCCCCAACAAACGAGCTTATATATTTACGAGGTGTATGTCTTGGGCGGGCAACCAACAACATCGCAGAGTATAGCACCGTGATTGAGTTATTGGTTGATGCTATCTCTCTTGGAATTCTTCATTTGGTTGTGTGACTTGACTCGCAGCTAGTGGTGCTACAGCTAAGTAATGCCTATTCTATTCGAAGTCCTACATTATTAAGATTATATTTGCAGATTCGCCTCTTGGAAAGACATTTTGATCATATAGAATATCAACACATTCCGAGAAGTCTTAATACATTGACATATGCTTTAGCTAATTATGTATTGGACAGGCATTTAAATCACTTATAAATCAAATACATTAAAATGTACACAAATGTAAAGTAAGCCGGTAGAAACCATGTATATATATATATATAACGATCAAAGTTTGTTTTTACAAAATGAGTCTGAAGACCAAAATATAAAAAATGGAAGCTCATGGCTTCTACATAACGATATCATGACATCAATGATGTTCACGATAGCACACTAAGGTCCTAGCTACTCTGCGGAGCAAGAGACCCATAGAGGCGGTGACTCCCACGGTGTGACGCTGATCGCGTCGTGGAATATCCTCCAGAGCCATATCTGGAACATCAGCCATCAATCCCTCTAAGTTATGCTCCACTGTTAGGTAGTCCTCGGCATACTGGGGGACTGCAATTGTTGCCTCTCCTCGACGCTGAACAGGAGAACTACCAGCTGGTCTAGATGCCCCAACATTTGTGTTATCAATACAAATTTGGTGTTAGTCTTCGGGTGAAATTACAAAACCAAAAACATTTAATATGATGAAAATAAAAAAACATCTAAAAAGTTAAAAATTTGGTGTACTTCTTACCAATATCTCCCCAGTGTGCGTCTTTAGGAAGGGCAAGGTCAGGATCACCGCAAAAGTCCAAGCTAGCATATTCATAATCTTCTATCATCAGGACCTAGCCTTGGAGCTAGTCGAAGAAGCGATCGTCATACTTGACGATCGGTCCTATCACATGTCTAGCCATGAGTTGGCACCATCGTAACATCCATGGATCCCTGGGACCCGGAAAGTACTAATCAGCCTGAAGCCTATACACTGGGACTCTCTCACAGAAGAAGGACACTAGCAATGATCCATAACCAAACTTTTTTAAATCTCCAGGCCTGCTTTTGGTCAGTTGTTTCTTGAGGTTGCGTAACACTACGTCAGCCCAGTTGAAGACCTGGGGCTCAAGACACTCGAGGGCATATTGAAAATAGCTCTGTAGAGCCATATGCGGGGCAACACTTCCTGCCATCCGAGTGATAGTGAAGAGAATGGTATGGAGAGTTATATCAGTCACTCCTCAAATGGCCACTTTTCATCTTTGTCGTTCAGCCTCAGGCACGCAATACTCTCGGCAATACTTACTCATTTTCAAGCCACCTCTGCGGTTACCACTCAAACTGACATAAGAACCCCGTCTTGACATCCCAGTCAGGAAATAGATATCCTCAATATCAATCGTCAATGTGTGAGCACCGACATTGAAAACCTGCTGATCCAGATCCCACATCTGGACTAAATGTTCCAACAATCGAACTTGGGCTCTCATGCCCAGTATGCGGAAATACTTTAGGAGACCACAATCTCTTAAAGAAGCAAGGGTCGAAGGGTGATTTTCGGCAGTTGCATTATCGTCTTCGTGTTCATGTTCTCTCCATTTGAGCACCATTGTGATGGTTATTAACCTGCATGGCAACCATGTGAAGATAATTAATGATCTGAAACATGAGAAAAATTTATTTTTTGGGTTAAATATTATAAACTTTTTTGGGCTCTACACTGTTCACAGGCGACTTATAGTGCACAGTGCGAACTTCTCGCACTATATCTTAAGCCCACCTACGGGAATGAAGACTTCTCACAGGCCCTGTATGGGCAGCCTGCGAGAATCCTCATTCACGCATAGGGTTTCAAAAACTCACTTAAAACTTAAAATTTAGCCATTAAAATCATAAAATTAAACCATGCAAGGCTAGAGAATTGAAAACTTACCAATCTGATCCAGACGGTTCATCGAATGATGCCCCGAAGCTCCCAAAAATCGACGGTGAAGATCGGAGGTAAAATGGAGGTTTTTGCACTAAAATGGTAAATGGGTAAAACAATATGGTAAAAATGAATAGTAAATTTGTTTTATTTACTTTTTATCATATTAAAAGTGGGTTTTTTGTATTTATTCACTGTTTTACCCTAACTTACTAATACGAAAGTGAGTAAAATGACTTGCAGTCACCTAATGAGACGATTATGGACCAAAAAACTTTTGATGTATGGTGTGTTTTTGTTTGGTTTTCTATGGTTTTGATAAAAAACCTCAAGTGCATTTTATCCGTTCTAGCACTTGCGAAAAACCTAGAACGTGACCGAGAATTGTTTTATCTCTTTTCCGGGCTCGATGTAGTTACACGAAAAAGGAACCCCCCTGGAGTTAACTTTAAGCTCTTTTCACGACTCCCTAAACATGAAAAGATTGCCGAGCGACCTTGCTATTTTCACGCTTGTTAAAGTATTTGAAGTTACGTGTCCTTCGAGCGGTAGTTTAACCCTTTTTCGGTCTCGTTGGAATATTGTACGAAAAAGGCACTGAGAGAGTTCTCTTTTGAGTGTTTTTCCAAACTTTATAATCCTGAAAAACCTTCGAGTTTTCTATCTCTGGACTCATTAAACAAACATTGACAGACTCGTGATGGGACCGAACCTCTCCTTCCTAGGGTTCGTTAAAAATACTTCGAGGGACTCATCCGAAGGATGAGATTATATCAACAAGCATATGTGATCCTCTTCAAGCTTGCATAAAAATAAAGAGGTACTTGCCAGAAATGGTGGGGGGAAATTTGGGAAAGGGATATGTTTCGTTTTTGTGTTAATTGGCAGTAAGTGTCACTCTTGAACATGACACCCCCTATTCATCATTTGAAGTCGTTTTGGGAAATCCATTTGTCTCTCATTCGATTTGATTACAAAGTCCTTCCATGTGTCGTCTTTGAGTCAATGCTGCCAAATCATTGGTCGTGTCGTTCATATGTTCAAGAGCTGTCCATTTGAAACCTCTATTTGAGTCGGCCATCTGCAGTTATCCTGCATTCTGTGTCGGCCTTCCCTGTGTCCAAAGTTTAATTGCCACATACTCTATTTCACTTTCAAATTCTGTTACTCGTTTCATGTCACTGATGGGGGATACGTCAAGGCCCTCCTGTGACGAGTCTTGTTCCGTCGACATCAGCACATTATCTGGGATTAAGACTTAGAAATTATTCAGTACCTTGGAGCTTGCATGCCTCAATGGCAAGTTTCTTGCTTTCGACAGTGGGTTTACATCATTGACCCCTGATCGAGAGATTCTGTCAGGTGTTCGACATCAACTCATTTATTCACAGTCGATGGATTGTACTATAGTACCTTGGGAGTCATTGACATCAATGATGATTTCCCTCGCACTTGTTAACGGTATACATCAATGACCGGTAGTCAAGTGGTTTCTACCATGTTCGACTTCGACACATGTAATCACATGGTCAGATTCGTACTTTGGGTGATGGGATTGAAGACCCTGGATATTGTCTTTGCATCCAGGTTGTGATGGAGTATGTATATTTTGCGACACATTGATACACTATGTATGTTTCGTGGCTATGTCGTCTTGATTAAACATTTGTCACACAGATCCACAGTGTATTCAGGTGGCTGTGTTATATTATGACTGCATGGATCCACAGTGTATGATTGGTGGCCATGAACTTTGTTTTTGATGTCATCAGTATATGATCTGAGTATGGGAATGCCTACCTCGGAATTGATATACATGATATTCTGCTGATGCTTGAATGTTTGCAGGTTTCTGATTAGATGTGCTTCTGGTTCTTGACACACACATGCAGCTTACAAAGTCACTCGATTGTCACTAGTTCCACTCTCAAAATTTGGGGGGCATTCTGTTATCCACATTTTTGGTCATTGTGATGATGTCATGATGATGTTATGATGATAGAAAATCAAACTCTTCACTAAGAACATTTTCCTGAGAAAGGTTACACTTGTCAGCTTCCAGAAATCATATTTTAAAGATAGTTCGCAGGTTGCATATATACTCTCCTGCGAGAATGATTCATTCCCGCAGGCTGCATTCAGCTGGGGTGCGAACTTATCACAATGTACTCATGGTTAGGGTGCGAACATGTTTCTAAAGGAGGAAAATGGATAAGTTCTCGATCCTTATAGAAGGAATCTTCTGGAAGGATGAGTTGGCTTTCGAATGGTTGGCAAAATACTGACTTTCCAGATATCTTGGGATCATTCTCTATCCAAGTAACTGAACTATCTTCTCCTATATATTGAGGAGATTGCTCATGGAAAGGGTTAACAATAAGAATTAGAAGCAAGCTAGCAAGAGATTGATTGGAGAATTAGTGCAAGACTGTATGGAGGACTGATGCTACAGCAGCAAGAGACAACAACAAGGTCATCATATGTGGTTGATTTTCTTCATGCATGAGAAAGTGTGTGTGTCAGAGCTAGGAGCCATCGAAAGGAGACCTACGACATCAAGGATTAGGTTGTAAGTTTCACTTTAAATTAATCCAATACAGTAATATTTCCCTTTCCCATAAAGATGATGTCACTTTATTACATAATTCCTTGATCATATGTATAGACTAGTTATTGAATATATCAATCAGCCTTTATTTCGATTGGTTTGTTCTGTTGTGATTTGAACGGGACGAGAGCATTGGAGAAAATCTTGGAACAATAGAGATATAAGGAAATCGTTCATAAGGTATGTCCACAATCCTTACCTCTTAGTTCATTCAATAGGCTAGATCTAGGGAAAGAGCATTATTCTGTCCTATTTTGTTCTAGATCCAGGTGGATCTAGGGAGATCGGTTTGTGTCCGCACTCACGGATTTATCCTGAAACACCTTGTAGTACCCTTATACTTCTGTAGTAATGGAAAATTAGTTGGGTGATGGTCCCATTTCTTACATATCTAGCAATATCCTCCTCTTTGTAATGGATTCGATGCTCCCATCGCCAAATACGGCATGAATTATAGGCATTTGTCCTTGTGATGGTATTTAGTCCTACATTTGGTACACCAAACTTGCTTGTGTTTCTCCTTTCCCTTTGTTAGTTCTTCCAGTTAAATCGTCAATGCAACCAACTACATCTGATCTTGCACCATCCCTCCATTATCTCCTACAAGATATGATTCTAATCTCATTACAATTTCCAATGCCTTGGGTTGTGACACAACCTTCTATTGAATCAACATCTTGGGAATGTGTGGTAGAAGCCCTGCAATAAACCATTCCTGATGTTGTTGATCGGGGATCTAGAAAGTTAGTGTTGGCACAAGGGAAGACCAATATTTCAACGCTTGTATAGTGCACCAACAAAACCCTAACTACCGGCCCTTTCAACAACACATGCGAAGAAGATGAAGTCTCACCCAAGGTAGAGGCAGGGGGGGTTGTAGGACTCATGTGTGTACAACCTAGCTAGGACACAGATCCATGATTACAACACTTAATAGAGAACTTATCTTATCAATATGTATTAGTTCATAAATCCATTCACATCGCAGATTAAACCCTAAGTATAGAACAACACAGTAATGATTAGATCAAACACTTCTAATCACTTAGCACATCTCATTAACTCAGATCTTGCATTCAGTTATCATCAATAGAGCACTAAGAATTCATACATATATCTAACACTTATAAAGATCAATACACTAACATAACAACATTGCACAAAGCACATCAACACAAGATATACGTGGTTCACCCCAGTGTGGGACTACGTCCACTAACTCTTCTTCTTCTTTATTAGTCTTCTTCAATATCTCTACATTCTTTGGCTCATGTGCACAAAGCCACAGAGCACAACTCCGCATAGGACAGGAGATATGCACACAACTTGCTAGATCCTCCTTCCCAAAACTTGGTCAAGGCACAAAGCCAACTCCTTATTAGCACAAAGCCTCTTACACAATTTGTGCACAAAGCCAAAACATCTTGTGCACATAGCCAACCAGATCTAGTTATGAACTAAGCCCATTCTCCTTTCTATATTAAATTCCTTCCTATATATACTTTTACATCCCTTACAAAAAGGCCTAAACATGTGTAAACCCATGGGCTGACATCCCAAAACCCTAATACAAAAACCCTAATGAACCCCTTGTTGGGTCCACAAAACAAGTGAGATCCTGCAATATCTACTTCGTCGAGCGATCCATCTTTGACCATTCTCCTTTCTATATTAAATTCCTTCCTATATATACTTTTAAATCCCTTACAACAAGGCCTAAACATGGGTAAACCCATGGGCTGACATCCCAAAACCCTAATACAAAACCCCTAATGAACCCCTTGTTGGGTCCACAAAACAAGTGAGATCCTGCGATATCTACTTTGTCGAGTGATCCATCTTTGACTAGCTTCTCAAAGTCCCAAAAATGGTCAAACATGACCAAATTTCTCTCAAAACTTGGTCAAGGGCCAACAGGCCCCCAACACTCACCTGTGACTCATCCCGAGTCACTATGATCTGGGAAAAACTGCTTCAAAGGCTTTGAGTTTAGCTCAAGCTTCCTTGACTTGTTTCTTTGCTAGAGCCTCAAGCTCAACGAACTCCTGAATTAATTTCTCAGTGACAGGCCCTTCCAGGCGTTGTTCCACTATTGCAACTAGTTGGTCTAGTTGCGATCCTTGTCCTTCAGCTTCTTCAAAAAGCATGCAGCCTTCGTCCTGCACTGGCTGGAGTCTCTGTGTCACTTCCATAACCTTTATCTGGATAACAGTGACCTGCTTTTGGGTTGTGCATTGCTCCTATGACCTCTTCATCTTCTCAACTGCAGTAGGCAACTTCATCTGTGCTTGCATGATAGAGGCCTATTGCTTCACCTCTTGGAGTTGTTATTCCAATCTCCTCAGCTCTGTATATTCTACAAGGAGCTCATAGTTTTGTGCACTTCTATCACTTAATTGTTACATTTTGAGGCCAATTCCCTGATTATTTCTATTGTGTTCCTGGCAACTTCTTCCCTCTGATCGTACACTTCTTGTATAGTGTTAGGTACTACTTGGAGTTATAGATCCATTATCCATGCTTGAAGCTGCTAAATGTCTTCGATGAGCTTCCCCACTTGCATCTCAGTTGACTTTGGTCCCTCTTGTGCCAGGCCTGACATAGAGCGAAGTTCTTTAGTTACTTCCTCTTTGACCACAATATACTTTGTGAGTAGTTGGTCTTTTTCTTCCTGTATCTTCACATTGTTCTGCTCAAACTCCACCTGAATTTCACTTTTCTCCTTCTGTGCAACTCGAAGTTTCTCTAGGACCTCCTTCTTTTCCTCCTTCAAGGATTATGTAGCCTGCTCCTTTTCTTCTTGGGATCAATGAAGTCGATCTTCTGTCGCATCTGCTAACCTTAGCAATTAGGTGGTCTCATCCCCCAATTCCGCATTTTCTGTTGAAGAAGGTGCAGTTGGCACTGCACGGCTCAAATGGATAGCTCGTTGGATGCCTTTGAGATCCTTCTTTATTCTGTCATACATCCACTCCTTCTTTTCTCCCTGTCTTTGCAAGATGTCTTCTGAATCTTCCTCTACAGCTGCGATGATGAGATCAATATCATCCATTGTAAGCACATTATTTGACTGAGGCTTGTTGGTGTTGTTAGAATATAATGGATGTGTTCATTTTACCATTGACAATATTACTATTGTCACCCAACCATAGGCCGAAGCCACCCTTTGAGTACCTTAGCCTTGACAGAGAATCATTTTGGAAGCAAACCCTAGGCTAGATAGCCAAACAAAGGATAGTGCACCTTTCCCCAAGGATAGCACACCAACAAGAGTTGATTAGATAGTCTAAACCCTAACCAAGAGATAGTCCAAGCCAAGCATGATCTACTAGTTGCAGTAGTTGCAATGGCATCTCTCTTCAAAACCTACAGACAAAATCGGGCACTACAATGCACGCAAGTGTTGCTCTGCAATTCTAAGACTGCTTGCCAGAATGAAGACTGACCTCTTGTATTTATAGTAATTTTGGCTAACTTCCTGGGCCGACTTCTCATTCTGGGTATCTGTCTATTCAATATATATTATTTATTTTAGTTGACCTCTTCTCTAATAATATCAGGGATGATTTTAGGGGCTAAATTTCGCTCATTGGCTAATTTTCCATGTTTTTTCCAAAAATGAGATTTGTTATTTTAAAAATGATTCTCCCAAATTCTATAGGATAAAATTGTCTTACCTTAAAAATCGCTAAAATTTTATAAAAACTATATAAAATCCTTAGAAATTTGAATATTTTTACAAAAATATCGCCAATCATTTATAGTTGGCATATGAAGGATTAGTAAGATTCGCCAAGGTTTCTACATTTTAAAATAAAATTCCATCCTTAAAATCATCCCTGCTTCTCTTGGAGGCTAATAACCTAATACAAGTTATCTTCTTGATATGACATGTCTTCTAGGGTTATTAGCCAACTCATTAGGGTTTCTTCTTTCTTCCCAAAGTATTCTTCTCGTCAAGTTTACACATGGAAGTAAATACTTCCCGCAACTACCATAATATCAACACTCCCTCCTAGCTACGGAGGTATTACAGGTAATGGTATTGAACACAAAAACATACCATTCACCCGGTAGCATCAATAAAGTTGTATAGATTATCTCATGACTAGATCATGAGAACTACCATCACCATCAGTTTCATCAGCTACATCATCTCTCGAAACCATACTCTATCTGAGTAATCAGACATGATACTCACTCCACGGAGTGACACAAGAGCCATTCTTCTAATCTAGAAGAGTAAATGTTCTGAACCATTTTCTGTCTTGGAAAAACTCTATTCATTGATCATCCATCTAGCTAATAATCATTTTCAACACTGTTGATAGTCTTCAAGGAAATCCGAACAATATCATTCAATAGAACACAACTGTGTCTATCCATATTAGTACACAACTACATTCCATTGGTACACTACCACACCAAGTATCACACATGTACTTGATCAGTGACGTACAACCACAAATAGTGAAACACATCCACCACAGTAGTATACATCTAGTGTCTAGAGACATACAGTCTTCATAACAATCATCTGATAGAAACTTGCATAGAAACAATGTTATGATATAAACTAAATCATCTGGGCCATTCTCCTATTCACATATGTGAGATCTTGGAAGAGCATCTACCCTTAGAAAGTAAAAACTCAATGATGAGCTATCTGTACTATTATTCTCAAGCAAGGAAGAATAATTGTCCTGATTTCTGAGCTTGGACCATTCCTCTAACACTAGACAAAGTTTAACCTAGAGAGAATTAGTCTACCCTAAGGAATGTCTATCCCTGATTGCTTAACCTGGACCATTCCCCACCCTAGGCCATTCCTCTGACACTAGTCAAAGTGAAACGTGGAGAGAATGAATCCACCCTAAGGAAAGTCTATTCTTGATTGTTGAACCTAGACCATTCCCCACCCTGGGCCATTCCTTTAGAACTAAACAAAGTGAAACCTAGAGAGAATGAATCCTCCCTAAGGAATGACTGTCTGGACCATTTCCCATGTTAACCACAAGAGGAAATGATTGTCCTGTACCAACCTCCAAAACAGACCATCCTCATGTTAACCACAATGACAAATCATTGTTCGGTAAGGTAGGCTAGTCTTCTTGAGTAACTCTCAAGAAGAGAGACTACCATAGACCACTTCCTATGTTAACCACAATGGGAAGTCACTATCTATGGTACATCAGCAATATGGACCATTTTCCAGAATGGAAAATGTTTGTCTGTCAGAAATCTCAATCCACTTTCTGAACTGAAAAGAACCTGCTCATCTGGGACCATTTTTCAAACTGAAAAATGATTGTCCATCAATCAATAATACATCAGTTCTGCCTCCCAACCTGGGAGTCATCTCTTTCTTTTTCAATAAGGAATTCATCTCCGCGAGCTCTATCTTGAGTACACAAACTCTTTTATCTTGGACAGAAGCTTTACCAAAAATGTTTGTTTATATGTTCATCTATGGAGATATGTATTGGAGAACCACTTTCTCCTTTCTGGACTTCTTCACGGATAATGTAATGCTTGATTTCAAATGTACTTCGGTCTGAAACATTGGTTTTATCTGAAGGCTTCATGTAGCTCTGATCAATAAAGTGTATCATTAATGGATTCCTCTTGGTTCCTATTAGCTCATAACATCGTGACAAGGGTCAAACTAGAACATATCCATGTGGAACTTCTTTTGTCATCATGAGATCTGATCTTTTGAGTAATCATCTTGATACAATATCTCTATTATAGAAATTCTTCACCATGCTTATGTTGTGCATTGGAGGTTTTCCACCAAGTTATATTCTTCCATCTGTGTATAAGGGTCTCTTTCTGGTATGCCTCAAAGTCTTGAGGTTTCTCTTCATACGCTCTGGAGAACAATATTTGCATTCATATGATGTAGAACTCCAACCCATGGATATTGCGGATGATATAAAGATTCATGTAGAGGTATGTCTGGTCTACTAGAACAAGTAATCATCATAGTCTTCTCCATCCATTTGGGAGAACCTCTAGTTATGGATCTTGCAATGCTTGCATATATACATTGTTCTTCATCACAACCTTCATTTCATATGCTTGATTGCTTTTAGTGAGTTCATATCAGGCTGGTAATCTTGTGATTCTTAATACAATGACTGGTTGTTCTGGTTTCTCTTTCTTTCTTGGAATCTTCATGTTCTTCTTGATGTTTTTATTTATCTCTTGGATCCATGGAGTTTCTTATAGATTCCATGCCCTAAATATTTCACTTCTTCCTTTTATTATAGGATCATGGATGTGGATGGACAACCAGGAATACTTTAAGGCTTCTCTTCTAAGAAGACTTATTATGAAGTTGAACTGAACACATACTATATTTCATGGCTGCTACCACAGATATATACTTCATCATATTCAATGGATCATAGGATTAGCTCCCTCCTAGTCCTTGCTTCATGTATGTTACACATTATTTTGGTCACCCTGATGATGGTTACATAAACATGTGTTCAGGTTCCCAATATGATATTTTTCTTGAGAAAAGAAACCTCTTTCCACCCTTGTAAGATGTATTTTTGGAAGGACACCACGGGAAACTCCATTTACACAGTGTGGAAATCCCTAATTTTTTCATGATGTACTATAGCCAGTCCATGGGATTTTTGCAGGCGGATATATAGGTAGGTCACAATAGTGCTTTGAAACTAAAAGAGGAAAGGAATTCTAGCAGCTTCTAGAAGTGGAATCTTCTAGAAATATGAAGTGGTGTCTGTGTGGTTACGATCCTACTGACTTCTTTGATTTGATGGTATCATCCTCATCTCTTTAACCACTTTAGCTTCTCCTATATAATGATAGGATTCTCATGGAAAAGGTTAGAGGTACAAGCATAAAGAAGCATAGAGATTGAGAAATAATAGGCTGAAGACTGTGAAGAATCTTATTTCAAGTGATGCTTGAGGTCTCCATTCATCCATCAAGTTTTTGAGAGAAGTATTCATGCAAAAGGTCAGATAAAATGTATGTGTGTGTCAGAACGAAGGGCCACTGAAAGGGAACTTGCGACATCAAGGAAATTCGGTTGTATCTTCTACCTTTCATTAATATAATACGGTGGCGTGTCTCTTTCCCATAAAATTATTGATATTTTATTACATGACTTCTTGATCACATGTTTAGGTTATCATTGAATTTCTCTATTGGTACTTTCACGTTGGTCTATTTGCGTTATTATAGATCTGATCTTGTAGGAACATTGGAGCAAATCAGGATCAACAAAGACATAAGGAAGCGATTCATAAGGTATGTTATCTATTCCTCTTTTGGTAATTAAATTCAATTATCATAATCTAGGGAAATAATATTGTTTCCTCTTGTTTTGTTCTAGATCTAGGTGGATCTAGGGAGATTAGTTCATGTCCGCATCTACCAATCTACCCATTAACAAAATTGGTGACTCCACTGGGGAAAGTACAACTTGATTGTGGTTTTTCATTGGCCATTTTCTTATAGCCTATCTTTTACATTCTATTTCAGTCTTTGAGTCTATGGGAGATCCAATTAGACTCACTAGGTTTAAAATTTTCCTGAGACCCTTTGTCTTTTTATAAAATTTTCTATTTTATGGAACACATCTGCACTACACCCTATTGGTAGCCCGGGAAAACCTTCCATTTCTGCACCCTAGTGGTTTGTTTCAGTGCGGGATTTTCACGACCTGCATGACTATTAGCCTATGGAAATCACTCATTTCCTCATTGAGTTATACTATCTACCCATGGTAGCATTTGAAAACTTTCTTGGATTGGGTCTTGACCTCTACTATTGCCCAGTTTCTATTTCAGTCAGCTGGAAAAAGATTTTTTATACCAGTTCTTGAATGCTTCTGATTGTTTCAACTTGATCTTGATTGATTTTGGAGATCAGACACCTCTCTTTTGGTATTTTTTTATCTTTGTTTTGGTCGACAAGGATACAATCTCTGGATTTGAGTCCAAGTGCTTGCTCAATCAAAGCTCCTATTTTGGGTTTCAATTTGTAAGTATCTTCTGGATTGCTTAATGATCATAAAAAAAATTCTTGTTCACATTTGAAGAAACCTTTTCTTGTCATTTTGTGTTTTTATATTCATTGAAAGATCGATTTGGGTGTTTTTTGAGTATTTTATTTTCATTGGTTGCTTACCTTTTCTTAGTTCCATCCTTGTTTTTGGTTTCTAAAAAAAAAAATTAAAGTATTTTTATTTTAAGAAATCATTTATTCAGAAAATATTGGCGTTAAAATATTGAAAGAGAATGAATAGTGAATTTACATTATCAATGATCGTTTGGTATTACATTAAAAAAGTGAATTGTACATCATACTTTGCATTGTTCTAGAAAACTTATTTTTCCCTGTTGTAGATAGAATTCATTGAATGAAAGTTTGTATCATTCCTTTATATTTATGCATTGTTGGGTAAAAGTCTTACACAACATTGGTTTCATTCCCGTCTCCCTCTTGAGTAATAACAACCTTTAATAATATTGTGAAACTTTAAAATTCAACTAGTAACATTTTCTAGGGCTCTTTTACACCAACATTAGCTAGGCTAGAGCTTTGGAATAGGAAGTGAGACACACTCTCCAAAGCACAAAACACACAACAGTATCTTGTGATAGGGAGTGTCAAATTCCATTTACAACATTTTATCCTAGGAATCCCTTCTCACACAAGGGTCAAACCTAAGGTCACATTGAGATCGACAGAGTTACTCACCCTGCTTTGTTGATCTCGGTGTAGATATTGCACATATTACAGGGGTCTCTTGAAGGTATACCCACAATGATGATTGGAAGCCTCTTAAGTTGATTTCGGGCTAGATACCCTGCCCTTGCGTGTGGATCAGACTGTCGACTATTTCCCTAGGCATCATTGTTGTTTGTGGTAACTTTAGTAGCTTATTTTCTTAGATTCTTACACAAGGTGACTGTGGAAGGGTAAGTCTTCACAGTACCTGGAATCGATGTTGGCTAGACTCACTCGAGCTCCTTGGAGGGTATACCCACGATTATGTGTGGGAGCTTGCACAAGGATGTAATTCCGTTAAGAAGGTCTTCATCCTAGCCTAGCCCCTTATTGTCTCGACGTTGCGACGTTAGATTTCATCACCAACTAGTGACTTCGGAGTAAGAAGGTATTGTTTTCTTGGTTTTGATTCCTAGATTTTTACTAGCGCTTGTTCTTTGTTTCCATAAGTTGGCCATTGAGTTTCTTGTGTAAAATATTTAGCTCTGCCAACATTGACCCTCCATGCCGCTCACGTAGAATGCAAGGACTACCCCCAGAATATCTGGGAGGTTCTCAACCCTTGCCTACCAACCCACTGGAGGACTCTCCTCAACAGAGTGAGGTCCAAGATACTGCCACTCCATGAGTGGAAGGCTCTGATTCTCTAGAGACTTCTTGAATTCCTCACAGTTCTGAGAGAAGTATTCTTCGGGTAAATTGTTCTGGAGATATTATTGTTGAAACTTCTAGAGTACCAACTAGACCGTCAATAGGCCCTGAAGGTCAGGATCCTTTTTGGTCTCATCACATTCCGAGACAAGATATTTTTGACCCCGACACAAGTGTCGATATCTTCATCAAGTACAAGCTACCTAAAACATCTGATATAGAACATACTCTTATTACGACTGCCTACATGTTCGGCAGTTCCGACACCCCGTCGGCGGATCCCAACTCGACCATCCCCCTTTAGACACCCCATTCTACAATGGTCCCAAATACGACGACTATTCCCACCAGGAATATGGTGGCTAGCCAAGCCCTCATTGACATGTTTCTTTCACCCAGACTCACCCTAATACTTCCTCCGAGATATCATGCATTGAATGCTTCTGTTCCCGTTCCTACACAAGTCCCATCCAGAACTCCTGGAATTTCCACTCCTTCTAGGCACAATATTGTTCCTGGTTTTATTCTAAAAATTCCTCGACCCCCTTCCAGAGGGTCTCTTCCATCCCCTATCAGAGGAATCGACCCTAGTGGCACCACCCAGTCTTTCACACCTAACTACCAAATCTTTTTTGGTGGAAAATTTTACCCTGGAGGCCAAACGCAATCCCCTTTTGGAGGTCAAATCCCAATTGGGACACAACTCCTGATTAGAGAGAAAACCCCACCTACCCCACCCTATGGACAAAACATACCTGCAGCCTTGGACTAGTATTGGAACTATCTTATCCAAAATAATCCTCAATCAACTAGGGGGAAACAGCCTCAAGGTAGCTCTTTAATACCCCCTAGTACAAGCCAACCATATCTAGGTCTGTCCAATTCCATTTGGGGCTCAAACGCTTGACCCAACATCCCTGTTCAAGGGAACAACCCTAACCAATACAACCCTATAAGTTACATGCCTTCGCACCAACAACCAAATTTGTCTGGATCTTCGCATTATATACAAACTGCTTATGGTCCTACTGGTATACCTACAGGACTTCCTCCCCAAAGTCACCAGTACCCCCATTTGAATAGACAGTTACCCTTCTTAGCCACCCTGGACCTCCCTGATCTATCTAGAATTTTAAATGATCCTATTAGTCACTCTCCTCAATGGCCCTTAATACCGGCCAAACTACCATCTGGCATTCCTAAGTTTGATGGTAAACTGAGAGAGGACCCGAACAATCATGTAATGACTTTCCACCTTTGGTGTTCATCCAACTCTTTAATGGATGACTCTATTCATTTGCATCTTTTTCAGCGAACTCTCATGGGTTCCACTGTGAAGTGGTATATAGAATTACCACGAGGCTTCTTCATTGACTTTAACAGCCTCAGCATGGCTTTCCTCACCCACTACCAGTTACCAATCCGTTACGAAATGGGAACCAAAATTTTGAGATCTTTCAAACAAACCAAAGCCAATCATATCTTTGATCACATTCATGAGTGGCAACGGAGACGGCGTCTAATAAAACTTGAGCTTCCCGATTAATTACTGGCAAAGTGGTTCACGAAATAATTCATGAATGACATCTCTCGTGAAATCTCCATGGGTGGAGTTGTCACAGAAGAATAGGCGATCAGTCGTTCTCAATACCTCGACCTTGTTTACTCACAAACATGTACTCTTTATGATTTATTCCCTGATGCACCTCGTCCTTATACTACCTCTACTTCAATTACTCCTGTTGCTTCTCATGCAGTTGATGGTGTGATTGGCACTTTCCATGCCCAACCCCACTCCACATAAGCCTCTACAACCAACCCCAAGTATGTTGCTTCTAATGTTCAACATGATCTATCTCCTACTCCTCTCACCCGCAAGACTTCTGAGGTGAACTATGTTCAATCTACCCCTGTCGAAAAGAATAAATCTAAAAAAGGGAAGGGTAAGAATAAGGAGGATAAAAATAATCCGCAATTTAAGAAGACCAAAACACAACATGTTGATGATAAGGATAAGTGCAAACCCTGATACCCTTGTCTTATCTGTGGTGATGATCACTACACTAAGGATTTTCCAAGACGGATCGAGGTTACCAAGTTCCTTCAAGGGACTCTGAAACCACCTACGTCGATCGTGTTTTCGCAACCCTTCCCTTCTTAATAGAAGTCCCAATTGGTCATTCATGACCAACCTTCCCCATCCACTACTTCCTATGTCCTAATGTGTATTGGTGATTCAAAGAAGAATGACATCACACTTACCACTCGAGCCAAAGATTATTCTTCCTACAAGGATAAAGTTGACGAAATACCACCTTCGTTGGTTCAACCATCTCCCTTGGCTCCACCTACTGACAGTCCTCTTCATCTCAAACAACTGAGCCTAGATACAGTTCTTTGTCCTCCCCCAAAGGGTGTTGTTCAAAATTCTTCTTTCAATCCTCATGCACATGCTGCCTGGAACTATAGTATTGTAGAGAATCTGGCTCAAGCACCATATGTGATGTCATCCCTTGAAGTCCTTTAGAGTTGTCCTACACTGACGCAGACCCCCTACCCTCGAGCTGAGATTTACATAGGATTTTCACTAAAACCACACCAAGGGTTAATCAAACCTTTTGTTTGAGCCACAAAGGACTTCAGGTTTCAGGAGTTGGAGAATCCCGATATATCCCCACAACTCTTGACAATTTCTGAAATGAAAATTGTCAATGAGGGTTGACCGCTCCAACGCACACCACCTATTGCCACTAAATTTGTCTTTTCAGGACTTGAGCGAATGACCCAACAATTGTTCCTCTTGCCTTATGATTCCCCAAATTATGAAATAACAACCCTTTTTCGATATTTCACGTACCGGGAGTTTGAAACTCTCGATTACAAAAATCACTTGTCTTCTCTACTTCCCAAACCCCAGAAAGATGAAATGCTAAAATTCCACTACGATGACACTGCATGTTTCGTGACTTCAGGGTTTTTAGTGCAAAGCACCCCAGCTCCTTGTCATTAGGATTTCCGAAATTTCGAACCCTGATATGCCGAAATGTCGATGTTTCACACCAAAGGTATGTTTCATTTCGCGACTTCAGGATTTTCAATGCTAAGGGTCTCGGTTCCTTGTCACTATAATTTTCAGTATGCCAAACCCCGAATTACCGAAATTCCAAAAATTCCACTACTGATAATCCCTTTCGTAAACCAAGAGTTTGAGTGACCAAGGGTTTTGGCCTGCACTCCAAACTTGCGATCCTGAATTCTCGAAATGATCTGATGGCTCAAACAGACCTCGATCAATAGTCCATGTTGATTCTTGATGTCAGGGTGGTAGATTCATCCAACTCCTAACCACCTCACAGCTCCTCTAGATCTGATGGTCCTCACGACTTTGCAAGTTCTCCATGGAGAATTTTGACCACCAGATGCACTCTTCAATGACTCATGTCCAAACGACTCAGTGTTCTCCCTCCTGAACTTGGATTATATGAGACAATTTCGACTTCCGTCTCCCTTTGAGCACTTCAAAGGTGTTATCCTTCCTGAGCTTTCACTTGTAAACTCATACTTCCAAAAGAATCCCTGCTCTCACTCCTTGCGGCACATCTTCAAATAACCATTGGTTATTTGAGTCTCCTACCTTGTGCACTCTTTGAAACAATGGTCCTTCAACCTTCCTCCTAAATTTATAAAATCCAAGGCTTCAACTAGCTCGCGCACACCTTGCATGGCTATGTGCTTCACCTGCACTTCAGTTGTTATGAGAAAAATGGTATCTCTCCTGAGCTTTCTGAGATAAAACTCAGACCCTCATCAATGCACACCTTGTGGACGTTCACTGCAATCCTTGCAGGAATTATCAGGAAGAGAAACAATTGAAACTCATTCTTCTCCTCTCTCAGACTTCATTCATTCAACATGAAATCATACACATAACACAACATTGAAACAAATGCATACAGAAAAACAACGCAACTGTAAACATACCATTCAAAAAATGTAAATAGTAAGCATCACAACACCATGAAAATTGAGTCAAAGATACATATATTAACTCAAATGCTCATGTACATGGATTCTTCTCTACAACTCTCTGTTACAGTTCTCCAGCTTATGAATTCTAAATGAACATCAAAAGTTTCAATAATCAAGGGTGAGGGTGTCTATATTCATTTTCCCTCCTATGCTTCTAAAACTGTCTAATATAACATTCATATCTACCTACTTTACATTAATAGCCTTAAATGATTAATACATATGACAGATGAGAGTAATATCTCCAGATCTGTTCATATCTCCAGGGCATAAATGCAAGTATGCTTCTCCTAGCTTATTACATTAATGCTTCAGATTTCAAAATCAAAACATCTTCTTAAAAACGTGCTCCTTTTTTCATCTACATGTCCAACTGTCTCTTCGCTTTTACATTTCTCACTTGGTTGGTTGCTTACGTTGCTCCTGCATCATACTCCCTTGCTTGAAAATTTTCATGAACTCCTATTCATGAGATCTTGCACGGTCCATCCATGCCTATGAATTGTTGCTTCATCCTCCCAACTGGCATCTTCAATTGGATGTCCCTTCCATTTGACCAAGTATTTGAAATACTCTTTTCTCTTGGTCTTTTTTCTAACCCTTTTGTCAATTATGCTTTTCATTTGCGGATTTTCAGCTACAAGCATTTGTTTTGTCCATTGAACTTCTTTTTGTTCCTCCTTTGTTCCTGCTTCTTCAGTTTTGTAAGGGTACAAATCTGCAACATTGAATATCGGTGAGATTCCGACCCCATCATGTAATTCAATCTCAGATGTGTCTGCCCCAAATTTCCTTATGACCTTACTCGGTCCAATCTTTTTCATATTTAGCTTATTATATGTTCCCCTTGGGAACCTTTCCTTCCTCAAATGCACAAGAACCAGATCACCAACTTCAAGTTGAAGTTTTCACCTGTGTTGATCTGCTCTCCGCTTGTACTCTTGACTTGAACTCTGCAATCGTTCCTTGACTTAGCTGTGAAGATCCTTCATTCCTTCTGCAAAGTCCTCTGCACTAGCACTCCTGAATTCATTTTGTTCCGAATCTTTCAATTCAGAAACTCCTCTTGGTTGTGTTCCATATACAATCTGGAATGGACTCTGTCCTGTGCTTCTATTGAGTGAATCATTGGAAGCAAATTCCACCTATGGTAGAATGTGATCCTATTGACTGTGGTGTTCAGTCACTAGGCTTCTTAACAAATCTCCCAAGCTCCTGTTCACGACTTCTATCTGTCCATTCGTCTGAGGATGATATGCTAAACTAAAAGACAAACTTGTCCCCAACTTCTTCCATAAGGTCCTCTATAAATGCCCTATGAACCTGGCATGCCGATCATACATGATACTCTTTGGCAAGCCATGAAGTCTGACGACTTCCTTGAAAAACAAGTTCGTAATATGAGTTGCGTCACTGGTTTTCTGGCATGGTATGAAATGTGTCATTTTTGAAAATCTGTTGACTACCACAAAGATTGAATCATGTCCTCTTTGTGTCCTTGGCAGTCCCAATATGAAATCCATGCTCACTGCGTCCCACAACCTTTCAAGTATGGGTAATGGTTGGTATAACCCTGTGTTCTGCCTTTTTCCTTTCGTGTGTTAACAAATTCTACACCTATCAACAAATTTCTTGACATCGGGCCTCATCCCTGGCCAAAAATATGAGCCATTCAACTTTGAGAATGTCTTGTCATGACCGAAATGTCTGGCCAATCCTCCACTATGTTTTTCCTTCAACAAATTCTCCCTCATGGAGCATTTCAGAATACATAATTTATTTCCCCTGAACAATAATCCATCCTGGATCATATATTCAATCCATTGGCTTCTATCCCTGAGAATTGGATTCTCATATGCCTCATATGCCTCTTTAAAATCTGGGTGATCCCTGTACATTTCTTTGAGGTTATCAAAACCCAAAGTCTTAACTCTGAATTCCTGCATAAGCAAACATTTCCTACTCAAAGCATCAACAACTTTGTTAGCAGTTCCAGAAATATGCTTAGTCACAAAAGTAAAATTTTGCATGTATTCAACCTGTTTAGCATGTTTTTGGTTCATCTTCTCCTGTCGAGTCACGAATTGTAAAGCATGATTATCGTTGTACAAAAAAAAATCTTTGGGAGACAAATAGTTTCTCCATTTCTTTAGTGCTTGTATGACTGCATAGAATTCTTTATCATATGTGGAGTACTTAATATTCACCTCATTCAGTTTTTCACTGAAGTATGCGATCGGCCTGTCATCTTGGCTCAAGATTGCTCCAATTGCAAATCCACTCGCATCACACCTGACCTGGAATGTCTTGCTAGAATCTGGCAAAACTAGAATTGGTTGCTCAATGATCTTCTTCTTCAGCAGATTGAAGCTCTTCTCTGCTTCCTCCATCCAGTGAAAAGATTTATGTCTTTTCTTCACCATATACATCATTGGTGTGCTAATTCCACTGAAGTTTCAGATGAATCTCTTGTAGAAGTTATCCAAACCATGGAAGCTTCGAACTTCAAACATGCTCTTCGGCGATGACCAATTTTTAATCACCTTTATCTTTTCCAAATCCATTTTCAGTTCATTTGTAGAGATAAAAAAACCCAAATAAATGAGTTATTTCCTCATAAATGATGATTTCTTCATATTGATCAGCAATTTCTCCCGCTGTAATCTCCTCATTACTGCAACTAAATGATTTAAGTGTTTTTTTGTTGTCTTTCTGAAAATTAATATATCATCAAGATATACAATGGCGAATTTCCCAATGAAATCCTTCAGGACTTTGTTCATCAACCTCAAGAAATTATTGGGCGCATTTGTTAATCCAAATGGCATGACAAGACATTCATATAGCCCCTCATTCATCTTGAATGATGTCTTCCATTCATCACCTTCTCTCATCTGAATTTGATGATACCCACTTTTCAAATCAATCTTTGAAAAAAACTTTGCTCCACTCAAGCAATCCATCAAGGCGTCCATCCTTGGTAATGGAAATCTGTATCTGATGGTAATCTTATTGATCTCCCTTGAGTCTGTGCACATCCTCCAGCCTCCATATTTCTTTGGGCTGAGAACTATCAGAATAGTGCATGGACTCAAGCTTTCTTGAATCAATCCTTTGTCCATTAAGTTCTAGACCTGCCTCTTAACTTCTTCATTTTCTTGCAGCGTCAACCAATATGCTTCTTTGTTCGAAAAACTGGCTCTAGGTATAAGATCAATATGATGACTTATACTCCTGATAGGTGGCAATGAACAAGGTAGTTCATCCACTACTATATCAACAAACCCTCCCAGCAACTCCTGGATTTCTTTTGGTAAATCATCTATCCTTGTACTGGTCAAAAAAATTACGGGCTTCCTAACCACAATAAATTGTGTGTCTTCCTTCTTCTTAACCTCATGAAGAAGTTCCTTCCCACTTATGAGAAGTACAATTTTTCTCACCTCTGTTTTTACCTCTTTATCCTTAATTGGAAGCAACATGTGAGTCCTACCATTTTTCTCCAGGGTGTACGTGTTCTTTCTCCCATCATGAACTACATTTCTGTCATATTTCCATGGTCTACCCAGCAATAGATGACAAACATCCATGGGAATGACATCACATAATATTTCATCTTTATATCCTCCTATTTTAAATTCAACTAAACTCTGTTTAGTGACATTTACCTGATGTCCTTTTTGTAGCCACAAAACTCTATATGGGCTTGGATGTACAATAGTATCTAGCTCCAGCTTTTCTACCATCTATGTAGATACGATATTTTTTGTGCTACCGCTGTCCGCTATGACCTTGCATACCTTGTCTTTGGTTTTGAAAGAAATCTGAAATAGAATGTTTCTTTGGGCTGGGTTCTCTACCTCCTTCTCCGTCTTCAAGAGAACTTTCCTCATCATCAAGGATCTTCTACCCTCAGCGTCTTCTGCCTCAACATTCTGTCCTTGAGCTTCGACAATGTGAGTTTCATCACCATCTTTCTTCCTATCTGGACACTCATAGGATTTATGTCTGATTTTTCCATAGACAAAGCATTTCACTTCACCTCCTCTGCCTCTTCCTCTTCCTCTGGCTTGAGGAAAAGTATTTATATCAACATAATACCTTCCTTGTGAGCTTCCTCCTCTCTCAGGTTGAGTTTGAGGTTTCTTTCCCTCTTCTTTAGGTCTCTGAGTTCTGTCTTGGACAATTGTTTTGCCTCTGGCTTGACTTCTACCTCGGACTCTTTGACCTTGCTTTCGGCTTAGCTTCTCTTTAGCTTTCAGAACCATATGATAAGCATCTTCCACATTTTGGATAGTCATCATGATCATCTCATCTTGGATGTCATATCGCAGACCATTCATGTACATGGAAACTTTTTCATCATCGCTTTCCCGATGACCTGCTCTGATGTTTATCTTATAGAATTCTTCAAGGTATTCCTTCACTGACATCAACTTCTGTCTCAAATTTTGCATTCTCCGAAATAGAGTGATTTGATAATCCTTGGGTATAAACTTGGCTTTCATCTTTGCAACCATTCTATCCCAACTCTTGATTTTCTACTTGCCCTTACAGCGTCTGTCAGCCTGCAGTTCATCCCGCCACAGTGTTGCATGCACTTTAAATCTAGTAATGACATGTTTGGCTTTCTTATCTTCCTCGACATCCTCATAGTTGAAGTATTTGTCTAGAGCTCTAATCCACTCTAGAAGCTCTTCAACATCCAAGTTTCCTTCATATGTGGGAAAGTCCATTTTTTCTCTAGCACCTATCCTAGCAACAACCATGAATAGGTGTTCATCTGCAGCATCTTTGACTACAACTTCTTCTCCTTCATTTCTAGCTTCATTTTCACTTTCATCCTCGCTGATATCCCCAGCGTCGACTGTGCACCTCTGTGTTGTCTCCTTAGCATCAAGTCTGGCATGTAACTCATGCATTTCTCTTTCCACTGTTGGATGAGGCATTGGCCTATCTCTTCTTCTCGGCGGCATGGCTGAGAAAATTTTCTCTCTACTCTCTGCTACAAAAATCAAAGAATTTATTCTATGCTCTGATACCACACTGACGCAGACCCCCTACCCTCGGGCCAAGATCCACATAGGATCTTCACTAAAGCCATTCCAAGGGTCAATCAAACCCTTTGGTTGAGCCACAAAGGACTTTAGGTTTTGGGAGTTGGAGAATCCTGATATATCCCCATAGCTCTTGAAAATTTCCTAAATGTGAATTGTCAATGAGGGTTGACTGCTCCAACGCACACCACCTATTGCCACTAAATTCATCTTTTTGGGACTTGAGCGAATGACCCAACAATCATTCCTCTTGCCTTATGATTCCTCGAATTCTAAAACAACGACCCTTTTTCAGGATTTCGCATACCGAGAGTTTGAAACTCTCGATTCAAAAAATCACTTGTCTCCTCTACTTCCCAAACCTCGAAAAGTCAAAATGCCAAAAATACACTCCGATGACACTTTGTGTTTTGCAACTTTGGGGTTTTAAGTGAAAAGTGCCCCGGCTCCTTGTCATCGGGATTTTCGAAACGCCAAACCCCGATATGCTGAAATGCCAATGTTTCACACCAAAGGAACGTCATGTTTTGTGACTTTAGGATTTTCAGTGCTAAGGGTCCTAGTTCCTTGTCACTAGAATTTCTAGTATGCCGAACCTCGAATTACCAAAATTTTGAAAATTCCACTACTGATAATCCCTTTCGTGAACCGGGAGTTTGAGTGACCAAGGGTTTTGGCCTGCACTCCAAACTTGCGATCCTGAATTCCTGAAATGATCTGACGGCTCAAACAGACCCCGATCAATAGTCCACATTGATTCTTGATGTCAGGGTGGCATATTCATCCAACTCCTAACCACCTCATAGCTCCTCTGTATCTGATGGTCCTCACGACTTCGCGAGTTCTCCATGGAGAATTATGACCACCAGATGCACTCTTCAATGACTCTTGTCCAAATGACTCAATGTTCTCCCTCCTAAACTTGGCTTCTATGAGAGGATTTCAACCTCCGTCTCCCTTTCATCACTTCAAAGGTGTTATCCTTCTTGAACTTTCACTTGTAAAATCAGACTTCCAAAAGAATCTTTGCTGTTACTCCTTATGGAAATCCTTCAAATAACCACTGGTTATTTGAGTCTTCTACCCTATGCACTCTTTGCAACAATGGTCCTTCAACCTTCCTCCTGGATTTATAAAATCCAAGGCTTCAACTAGCCTGTGCACACCTTGCATGGCTCTATGCTTCACTTGCACTTCATCTATTATGAGAACAATGATATCTCTCCTGATCTTTATGAGATAAAACTCAGACCCTCATCAATGCACACCTTACGGACGTTCACTGCACTCCTTGCAGGAATTCTCAAGAAGAGAAACAATTGAAACTCATTCTTCTCCTCTCTCAGACTTCATTCATTCAACATGAAATCATACACATAACACAACATTGAAACAAATGCATACATAAAAACAAAGCAACTGTAAGCATACCATTCAACAAATGTAAACAGTAAGCATCACAACACCATGAAAATTGATTCAAAGCTCCATATATTAACTCAAATTCTCCTGTACATGGATTCTTCCCTACAGCTCTCTGTTACAGTTCTTCAGCTTATGAATTCTTAATGAACATCAAAACTTTCAATAATACAAGGGTGAGGGTGTCTATATTTGTTTTCCCTCTTATGCTTCTAAAACTGTCTAATCTAACATTCATATCTACCTACTTTACATTAACAAACTTAAATGCCTAATACATCCAGCAGATGAGAGTAATCTCTCCAGATCTATTCATATCTCCAAGGCATAAATGCAAGTACACTTCTCCTAGCTTATTACATTAATGCTTCATATTTCAAAATCAAAACATCTTCCTAAAAACGTGCTCCTTTTTTCATCTGCGCATCTAGTTGTCTCTCTGCTTTTACATTGCTCGCTTGGCTGGCTGCTTACTATGCTCCTGCATCATCCTACACAACGGAAGGTGTTGTTGAAATATATTGGTAAAATCGATCCTACAGATATGAATTTAATAATTTTTGACTTGGAAGATCACATTCCAAGGCTTCCTCCTCAACTCGCATTTCAAATACAAGGTGTTGTCACCGACAAGAACATTTGTGGAACAATTATTGATGAGGGTGCCTTGATGTGTGTCATTTCCATCGCTTGTTGGAAATCCATCAGCTCTCCTCCCTTAACTGAATCACACAACATGCTCAAATCATTTAATGGCTCTGGATTTAAACCTTACCATGTCATTCCCTTGTTTCCCATCACGTTAGAAGGAAAATCGGTCAGTGTAGAAGTTGATATCTTTGACGCACCTCTCGATTACAACCTTTTACTTGGCCGCAACTGGATTGATTCCATGCATGCATTTGTGTCCACTCTTTTCCATGTCATATGTTTTCCACATTAGGGAAAATTAATTATGGTGGACCAATTGGCCTTCTTTAACTATAATACATGTACCAGCAATGTACCTTTCATTGCAAAGACACCCCCTAGATATTAGAATGTCGGTGTGGGTCTTCTAAAAGATTCCACTCTGATGGGTACTTTTCCCATCCCACCACCCGACGTTCCACCTCCTTTGGTTTCCTCGATCAACATGATATCCACCTTCATCCATGAAACTCCCGTGTCTCCTGACCCTTAGGTAGTACCCGCAACCGATGATTATCTTCACTATGGTGACCAGATGCCTTTGAGTCCAATTGAATCCACTTACCAATCCATTCAATCAACATCCCCCTCTACCCCCTCTCTTGGTGATTCATCTCCTGATCCTTTTCATGTAATTTTTCCCACAGATGAGATGATTATGTCAGTTATGTCCATGGAGGACACTCCTTGGGATGATGGACATCATCGTTCCATTCTCTTCATGGAACAACACACCCTCAAGAGTTACCAACGGATTTCGATTCTATCGACCATTATCATTATTACTTCGGTTCCTGACTCCACACACGATATGTTATACGAAGGGAACCTAAGCAACATTTCACCCACCATCCCTCTCGATATCTCTATCAAACCTAGAGTTGTTGAAAATGTGCACATCGGAGCTTCATGTTCCACTAATGAAGTTGCCATGTATCAATCTCTTTTGAATAATTATGTGACGTCTTCACTTGGAGCTATGAAGAGATGCCTGGTATTCACCCCGATATTGTTGTACATGAAAACAAGACATACCTGGGCACTAAACCCGTCCAAAAAAGAATTCGACCGGTCCACCCTCGTAAAGTCACCGCTATCAAGATTGAAGTGGAAAAACTTCTTAAAGATGGCTTTATTTATCCTGTGGCTTTAGCTGATTGGGTATCCAATCTCATTCCAGTTAACAAGAAATAAGGTACGATCCATGTCTGTGTTGATTATAGGGATATCAACAAATCTTGTCCTAAAGACAACTTTCCCACCCCCTTCGTTGACCAAATCGTTGACGATTGCGCCGGAAGTGAAATCTTCTCTCTAATGGACAGTTTCTTTGGATATAATCAGATAAAAATCTTACCCACGGATCAAAACAAACCCGCTTTTATTTGTCCTTGGGGCACTTTTGCCTATCGGAAACTACCCTTTGGTTTAAATAACGTCGGTGCCACGTTTCAATGTGCTATGTCTTATGCTTTCCATGATATTAAGAACATTGTCCAACCATATTTAGATGACCTATTAGCACATTCTATGCATCGTAGTGATCATCTGGCCCACCTCTAAGCCATTTTCCTTCATTGTCAGTTCTATCATATATGATTAAACCCACACAAATGTGTTTTTTGTGTGGAGTCCGACCGACTCTTAGTCTTTATTGTGTCACATCAAGGTATTTGGGTAGATCGTTTGAAGGTTGAGGCCATTCTCAATCTCCCTCCCCCTTCTTCAATTCTCCAGCTACAAAGTTTGCAAGGGAAGGAAAACTTTCTATGTTGTTTTATCCCAAACTACACTGAGTTAATACTCGGATTTACTCGACTTTCAAGGAAAGGCTATGAATTCGTATGGGACACCACTGCCAACAAAGCCTTCGATGATTTGAAATTGAATTTAACCCGTACCCCACTACTTTTCCTTCCCAATTATAGTCAAGATTATTTCCTTTATATCGTTGCTTCGAATTCGACCATCGTCGGGGTTCTGGTCTAAGAGGATGATTCTCACAACGGACATGTTATTTATTATTTGAGTCGGAGTCTCACGACTACCAAAGCCAAGTATTTACATGTTGAAAAACTGGCCTTGGCAGATGTTCAAGCTATTCAACATTTCTAACACTATATACTTTTACGAAAGACCACCATGATTTCTGATTGCAACCCTATGCAGCACATTCTTACATGCCAGTTGCTAGGGGGAAAATACTCCAAATGGATTGTGATACTCCAGGAGTTTGACTTAGAGTTTGAATGTGCTAAGTCCAAGAAATCCTTGTGTTTTTTGAATTGATATGTGACCTTCCCTATCCTAAGACGAAAAATGTAGCAAAGGATTCATTACCTGATGAATCCCTTTTTTTGATCAGTTCTGATGACCTTTGGTATGGAGATATCATTATATATCTACAAACTCAAACTTTTCGACCTGATTTTTCTAACACTGACCGATGTCGCATACGTTACCAAGCCCATCAGTATATCATCCTCGGTGATACTCTTTATCGTCGTGGAGTTGACTCTGTTTTTCAACGATGTCTCACATATGATGAGGCTAAAAAAGCTTTGAATGACTGCCATTCTAGAGCATGTGGTGTTCACATGTCTAGGTATGCTACTACCCAAAAGATCTTACGAGATGGATATTTTTGGCCTTCTTTATTCAAATATTGTATTATCGCCATCCAAAAATGCCATGCTTGCCAAACATACACCAATAAAATAAGATATCACCCCGCTCCCTTACATCCTGTAGTTTCTGTTGGACCCTTCACTAAATGGGGCATCGATTTCATGACATGTAACCCTCACTCGGTCGGGAGGCATGGGTACATTATTGTAGTTGTAGATTATTTCATGAAGTGGGTCGAGGGGATGCATACATTCAACAACATGGGAAAAACTGCAGCCCTATTCATCTTCAATCACATTATTACATGGTTTGGAATCCCACAAGATATTGTCACCGATCAAGGTAGCCACTTCTAAAACATTATGATGTTTGAGCTTACAGAAAAGTTGGGTCTTCAACATGAAAACTCAACCCCCTACTATCCACAGGCCAACGACCAAGTCAAAGAAATAAACAAAGTACTTATTGCAATGCTTCGACAGATTATTAAAATTCACAAAACAAGTTGGCACACGATGTTGTTCTCAACATTGTGGGCCTATTGAACATCCGTGAAGTCAGCCACAGGGTTTACACCCTTCCAATTAGTGTATGGTTTAGAAGCAGTTCTACCGATTGAATGTGAAATTCCATCATTAAAACTAGTCGTCCAACTTCTCCCAAACACCTCTGCTTAGGAGGAACTTCTGTTGTATCTTACGCAATTGGACGAAACCCGTCACGATGCCACCCTAGTTATTGAAACCCAGAAGAAATGTGTAAAATCTCAATATGACAAACATGTCAAGCCATGCACATTTTATGAAGGAGATCTAGTTCTACTCTATGAACAAAATTGTGATTTGCTTGGAACCAGACAATTTGAAGCTATGTGGTGAGGCCCTTATATTGTTAAAAGAGTGTTAGAGAAGGGAGCATACAAGTTAGTATATTACGATGGCACTCCTTTGAGTGAACCCATAAATGGGCTTTACTTGAAGAAGTACTACACTTATCCTATCTCGGCATAAGCACTTGTATTTTTACTATATCATACTCTTGTGTGTGACTTTAGTGTGTTTCTGGATTTTGACTTTTACCCTTGGCGACTTACCCTGCTTTGTGTTTGGTCTCCATATGTTGGCATTTTCTCTACCTCATATTGGCTTCACCAATGGTGTTAGCCATAGTACCTGGAATTTATCTTCTGCTACTTGGGCAATCTATGCACCCTTAAACGAACTTATTTGTCTACAAGGTGTTTCTCTCGATCAAGATACCAATAATATCACAGAGTATAGCATGTTCATCGAGTTATTGAGTAGTTCTATTTCACTTGGGATTTGTCACTTCATTATACGAATTGATTCATAGCTAATAGTTCTATAGCTAAACAATGTCTATACTATCTGAAGCCCTACTCTATTACGGGTATATTTATGAATCCTCCTCTTGGAACATCATTTTGATTATATTGAATATCAACACATTCCTAGATGTCCAAATACATTAACTGATGCTCTAGCTAATTATGTATTAGACAGACATTTGAGACATTTGTAATTCAAATCACATTTCACATGTTGTTGTTATCAGACAAATCGGTAGGTGCAGACACTAACTAATCTCCCTAGATCCACCTAGATCTAGAACAAAACACACTAGAACATGATGTTTCCTTAAGTTTTAAATACTGAATTTACTAACTAAAGAGGGATAGCTGACATACCATTTAAACGTCGCTTCCTCTTGCTATCGCCATCCTAGCTTTGTTCCAACATTCATACAATGATGATCCTACAAAAGAATGAAACCAACCAAAGTGATAGTAATAGCATAAACTCAATATAAACCTATGTATGTGATCAAGGAATCATACAATAAAACACAACAAGTTTTATAGGAAAGAATCATATTATTGTATCATATTAAATGTGAAAGAGAGATTACAACCATGGCCTTGATGTTGTAAGGTTCCTACCAACTGTCCTTCATTCCCCACACACTTCTTGCTCCAAGGATTCTAAGAACATGGATCTGATAGCTACTCACAATCTATCTTGACAAAGAAAATCTCAAAGCCACTCTAACCAAGCTAACAATCCCAAGCCAAAAACAACTTAGCCCAATCCAAGCTCCAAATCTAAAGATAACTTTCTCCATGAGAGCTCCTCTCCTTTTATAAGTTGAAGAGGATAAGGTGATGAGGTTAGGATGATCCCACTAAATCATGAAAGTGAGTAAGATCCAAACCATTCGG
>JZKD02S1984733.1:262861-279861 GCA_000966675.3 Picea glauca
CATTTTGGTCAAAAACCCTTTAACTCTAAAGGTCTTGTAAGTGTTTTGTTCCTTGCAAGAAGAAATTTAGGACTTTGGACAACGAATTATGGATAGTTTTCATGATTTATTCTATTTTTGTCGCATGTACAACTAATTTTTAAGGTTTTTTAGAAAAAAATCGAGCATAGTCTTTGTTCGTTCTTGGGCTCGAAAACCAATGAGAACGTAACCGAGTATACTTTTGTCATCTTTTCGTACTCGCCATGGTAACACAAAAATAACAAAACCTATGGATAATTCTTTAAGCTCTTTTCATGCTCCTTAAAAACAAAAATATTGTTGAGCGACCTTGTTATTTTCACGCTCGTAAAAGTATTTGAATAAAATGTTTGAATAATTTATCACTTTTTCAGTCTTGTCAAACTATTCTACGAAAAAGGAACTGAGAGAGTTCTCTTTTAATTGTTTTTCCATACTCTATAATCATGAAAAACCTTCGAGTTTTCTATCTTTGGACTCATTAAACAAACATCAACATGCCCATATAGGAATAAACCACTCCTTAGGGTTTGTTAAATGTACTCCAATGGACTCATCCGAAGGACGAGCTTACATCAACAAGCATATGTTATCCTCCTCAAGCTTGCGTAAAAATAAAGAGGTACTCGCCAGAAATGGTGGGGGGGAATTTGGGAAAGGAATGTGTCTTTGTATCTGTATTTATGGCAGTAAGCATTACTTTTGAACATGACACCCTTGTTCGTCATTTGAATCTTGGTTAGGTGATCCATTTGTCTCTTGTCTGACCTTCTCCAAGTTCATATCTCCGATCGTCTTTGAGTAAATATTGCCAAGATCGTTGTCGTGTCATTCATATGTTCAAGAGAAATTCAACCAAAACCTTCTTTCGAGTCGGCCATCTATATTTGTCTATTCTTACCATGTCAGCCTTCCCTGTGTCAGTCCCAAGTCACATATGTATTTTTCTCTATCCTAAATCTGTTACTTATTTTGTGTCATTGATGGGGGATACATCAAGGCCCTCCTTTGATGAGCCTTTTCCTATCGACTTCAACTCATTATCCAGGAAAAAAGGCTTAGAAGTTATTTAGTACCTAAGAGTCTGCATGCCTCAATGGTAGGTTCTTCACTTTCGACAGTGGATCCACATCATTGATCCCTGATCGAAAGATTTTGTCAAGTGTTTGACTTCAACTCATTCATTCACACTTATTGGATTGTACTGGGGTACCTTGGGAGTCATTGACATCAATGGTCATTTACCTCACACTTGTTAACAGTTTTCATTAATGACCGATAATCAAGTGGTTTCTATTCACATTCGACTTCAACATATGTAATCACGTGACTAGAATCATACTAATAAACGATGGATTGAAGACCCTGGACTTCATCATTTTTTGTCCAGGTTGCGAAGGAGTATCTATGATTTGTTTTGACACATAGATCCACTTTGTATGTCGCGTGTCTATGTTCATACTTGAGTTTTTTATGCATGGATCTACAGTGTATTCCCAATGGCTATGCAGAATCTTGTTGACATGGATCCACGTTGTATAAATTGGTGGCCATGACCTACATTTATGATTCCAATCATTTACAATCTAGACATGGGAATGCCTACTTCAAACATGATATGATATTGTACAGATGCTTGATTGTTTGCAGGTTCCTGTTTGGTTCGCCCCTAGTTCTTGACACATACATGCTTATTTTACAAATTATTTCGGCTATCTCGAGTTCCAGTCTCATACTTTGGGGGGAATTTTGTTACACATTATTTTGGTCACCCTAATGATGGTTACATAAACATGTGTTCAAGTTCCCAATATAATCTTTTGCCTGAGAAAAGCAACCTCTTTACACCCTTGCAAGATATATTTTTGAAAGGCTGTCATAGGTAGCTCCCTTTACATAGTGTGGAAATCCCTAATTTTCGCATGTTGTACTATAGCCAGTCCATGGGATTTCCACAGGCTGATATATAGGTATGTCATGACGACACTTTGAAACTAAAAGAGGAAAGGAGTTCTAGCAGCTTCTAGAAGTGGAATCTTCTAGAAATATGAAGTGGCGTCCATGTGGTTACGATCCTACTAACTTCTCTGATTTGATGGGATCATCCTCATCTCTTTAACCACTTTAGCTTCTCCTATATAATGATAGGATTCTCATGGAAAAGGTTAGAGGTACAAGCATAAAGAAGCATAGAGATTGAAAAAGAATAGGCTGAAGATTATGAAGAATCTTATTTCAAGTGATGCTTGATGTCTCCATTCATCCATCAAGTTTTTGAGAGAAGTCTTCATGCAAAATGTCAGAGAAAATGTATGTGTGTGTCAAAATGAAGGGCCGTTGAAAGGGAACTTGCGACATTAAGGAAATTCAATTGCATCTTCTACCTTTCATTGATATAATACGGTGGCATGTCTCTTTCCCATAAAATGATTGATATTTTATTACATGACTCCTTGATCACATGTTTAGGTTATCATTGAATTTCTCTATTGCTACTTTCACGTTGGTCAATTTTTGTTATTACAGATCTAATCTCGTAGGAAAATTGGAGAAAAGCAAGATCAACAAAGATATAAGGAAGTGATTCATAAGGTATGTTATCTATTCCTCTTTTGGTAATTAAATTCAATGATCATAATCTAGGGAAAGTGTATTGTTCCGTCTTGTTTTGTTCTAGATGCAAGTGGATATAGGGGGATTAGTTCATGTCTGCATCTACCAATTTACCCGTTAACAATGTATGAGTGCATATAATCGGCTCCCTATGTCTAACAGAGTCCACGCTTCCATCTGCATCCTTATTTTCTTCTGCAATATATAGTCAGCTACCTCCATCTAAAAAAGTCCACGCTTCCATTTTATTGTCTTCTACAAAACATCATAAGTCTTTCTCCAATTTCCTCTTGATTGTTGACTTCTTTCTATCTTTGTTTCTTTTAAGTCTCTTCATGATTGATTCTGATTTCATCTTATTTTGTAATAGCTTCCTCATGATTTGTTTGATATATTTCATCCTTTCATGTGTATTATCTAACTTTTTATAATGATAGCAATCCTTTATCTTGTTGTTCTTCCATAGATATAGTTCTTCTTGGAGCATATTATATTCTAATAGATAGATATACAAGATTTGTATAGAGACTATGCAAACTAGATAAGTTCAAGAACTAAGAAGAGCATTGTTACCTTTAGAATAAGAATTCTCTTTCATCCTGCTTAGTTTTTCTTAGTAGGTTCTTTTTCTCCAGCAACCGATGCTTCGTGTTTCCCCTTCCTTTTCTTTAGCTTGGGACAATGACTCTTGTAGTGACCATACTTTCGACAATTGAAGCATTGTATTTCTGAAATATCTTTCTCTTGATTTGGCTTCCTCCTTGAACCAAACTTCCTTTTGTTCCTGAAACTATTGAATCTTGTTGTGAATGTGACGCAGACCCCCCTACCTCAACAGGTGTTGCTCGACCTCTCGGTCTAAGGATCATTCTTAATCTCCCTGATTCGAGTCTGATTGACTCTTTGATTCCTCATGGGAACCTTTTTAACACACAAATAACTATCCACAAGTCCTTAGGAGTTACACCTGTGTAAGTAAACACAAAGTGCCAACTCTTACCCTCGTGGCCAGTTAGCGTGACCATAACTCCACTAAAAGATATTTTTGGGTTTCATAACCTCTCGATCCCAGATGTGAGTCCTTCTAACTCGTCAATCCCTAAAACCTCGAAAGAGATAATGGAAAATTGAGTCCTCCCCTGACTTCACTTGACGTGACCTTTCAAATGCAATCTGGACCCCACTTTTAGGCACCTTGGGATTTTGCGTACTAGCGAAATCAAATGAAACAACTCCCTTCGTCGATGGTCAAAACTGTGATGGATTCTTACCACAAATCGATGACTCTGAGCTTCTCATGATTTGATGGTCCTGATTGTTTCGGGACTTTGCGAATCGAGATTTCATGACTCTCGATTCCAAGTCACAGCCTTCTTCACTTCCTGAATTCTGAAACAATGAACTCAAGTATGAGATCAACGACTCTCGTCGATCCAATCCAATGATCTCTATTCCTCCTAAGATTATGAGTGTTGAATAACTCTCGGCCTTGTCTTCCTTGTTGGTTGACTAAATCCAATGACCCACGAAAAATTGACACTTCTCCTCGAAGCGTTTCCACCATCTGTTCCATATTTCAATGCTCCTCTGTCGAATACTCCAGTGTCCACCCTTCTGAGCTTTCTTTCTATTGGGTGTCTCCAACACTCGCCTCCCCTTGAACTCTTCAAGGTTCTTTCCTTCCTGAGCTTTCACTTGCAAACTCAAGGATTTCTAAGGGGTTCTTGCTCACACTCCTTGCGACACTCACAATAACCTCTGGTTATTGAACCTTCGAATCTGTGCACTCCTTGCAACAATAGTCCTTTAATCTCTCCCCTAGATTGACAAGTCTAAGATTTCAACTAGCTCATGCACCCCTTGCATGACTCTGTGACTTAGCCACACCTCTGTTGATATAAGCCAATGTTACTCCTCCTAAGATTGTTGAGATAAAACTTAGAAACTCTATCACGCACTCTATGTTGACCTTTCACTACACTCCTTGCAGGATTTCTCAGGAAGAGAAACAATTGAAACTTATACTTCTCCCTTCTCACAGGTTCTCATACATTCAACATGATTTCAAGAGCACTCACACACATAGCATTGAAACACAATGCATAACAGAGAATATAAGTAACCATAAACATACCATTCCACAAATGTAAACAATATTCATCACAACACACCAAACTTGGATCAAAGCTTGTTTATATTAATCCAAAGGATTATGTACATGGTTCAATAGCAACGAATATTCTTCATACATCTTTTTTCTTCTCTATGCTCTCCTCTTCCTACAACTGAGAAATTATGAATATGATACAAGCGAGGATGTCTTTCACAAGTTTCCCCCCCTACAACTCTAAGCTATCTAATCAAATTAAAAGCTACCTACTTTACATCCATTACAATTAAATGCCTTCACTATCCGACAGATGAGAGAAATTCTCAAGATCTATTTACAATCTCCAAAACATAAAAATGAAATTATTCCCTCCTAGCTATTACATTAATTCTCCTTCATTCAAATTCAAAATGTTTTAAAAATGTGCATTGGTGCATTTCTAGTTGTCCTCCATTTTATTCTTGCTTTGTTGGCTTGCTTACGATGCTCCTGCATCATACTCCCTTGGCTAAAAAATTCATTCATGAGCTCCTGCACCGTTTGTCCATGTTTATGGATTTCTACTTCGCTTTCCCAACTGGCATATTCAATCGGGTGTCCTTTCCATTTGACCAAATATTCAAAGTATGTCTTTCTTTGGGTCTTCTTTCCAACTCTCTGGTCAATTATCCTTTCCATCTGTGGATTTTCAGCTATAGGCATCTATTTGACCCATTGAATTTCTTATTGGTTCTCCTTTGTTCCTTCTTGATCAGCTTTGTAAGGGTACAAATCTACTATGTTGAATATGGGTGATATTCCTACCCCATCCGACAATTCAATCTCAGAAGCGTTTGCTTCAAACTTTATTATGATCTTACACGGTCCAATTTTCTTTATATTCAGCTTATTGTATGTTCCTCTTGGGAATATTTCTTTTTTGAGATGCGCCAGAACCAAATCACCAAATTCAAACTGAAGTTCTCTCCTGTGTTGATTTTCTCTGTGCTTGGCTAGAATTCTCCAATCACTCTCTGATTTTACTATGGAGCTCTTGTATCTCTGCTACAAAATCTTCTGCGCTAGCAATCTTGAACTCACTTTGTTCTAGGTCTCTCAATTTAGATACTCCTCTCGGCTACATTCCATACACTATCTGGAATGGGCTTTGTCATGTGCTCCTATTTGGTGAATCATTGTAAGAAAATTTCGCCTTTGGCAAAATCTGATCCCACTAACTTTGATGTTTAGCCACCAAACTTCTTAACAGATCTCCCAAACTTCAATTCACTACCTCAGTCTATCCATTTGTCTGAGGATGACATGCTGAGCTAAAATATAAACTTGTCCCCAACTTCTTCTATAATGTCCTCTAGAAATGACCAACAAATTTGGTATCCCGATCTGAAACAATACTCTTGGGTAAGCCATGAAGTCTAACAACTTCTTTAAAAAACAGATTGGCAACATGTGTTGTGTCACTATTTTTATAACATGGTATGAAATGTGCCATTTTAGAAAATCTATCGACTACCACGAATATGGAATCACAACCCCTCTATGTCCTCGGTAGTGCCAACATACAATCCATGCTTATCACATCCCACGACCTTTTTGGTATTTGCAATGGCTGATACAACCCTATATTATGTCTCTTCCCCTTTGCATGCTAGCAAATCCTACACTTGTTCACAAATTTCTCAACATCTGTTCTCATCTTTGGCTAATAGTATAAGATGTTCAGTTGCACAAATTTTTTATCATGGCCGAAATGTCCAGCCAATCCTTCGCTATGTTTTTCCGTCAAGAGATTCTCTCTCATGGAACTCTTTGGTATACATAACTGGTTTCCCCTGAATAGCATTCCATCCTGGATCAAGTATTCATTCCATTGGCTTCTGTCTCTAAGAAATGGATTCTCACATGCTTCAAAGGCTTCTTTAAAATCTGCATCATCTCAATACATCTCCTTGAGATTGTCAAAACCTAAAGTTTTCACTCTGAACTCCTGCAGAATCAAACATTTCCTTCTCAAAGCATCAACAACTTTGTTAGCAGTTCCAAAAATATGCTTTATAACAAAAGTGAAATTCTAGATATATTCAACCCATTTTGCATGCTTCTAGTTCAATTTCTCCTGTCGAGTTATGAATTGTAAAGCATGGTTATCTTTATACAAGACAAACTCTTTAGGAACCAAGTAATGCCTCCATTTCCTCAGTGCATGTATGACTGCATAAAATTACTTGTCATACATTGAATATTTTATCTTGGTCTCATTCAGCTTCTCGCTGAAGTAAGAAATTGGCCTATTGTCTTGGCTCAAAACTGCTCCAATCACAAATACACTGCGTCACATCAACAACTTGAAAATTTTCCCTGCTTCCTCTTTCCAATGAAAAGATTTGTGTCTTTTCTTGACTGTGTCCATCATTGGTGCACATATCCCACTAAAATTTCTAATGAACTTTCTGTAAAAACTAGCCAATTCATGGAAGCTTCGAACTTCAAAGATACTCTTTGGTGATGGCCAATCTTTGATCGCTTTTACCTTTTCAGGATCCATTTTCAACTCATTCTCATAGATACGAACCCCAAATAAATGAGTTTTGTCTTCATGAAAGATGACTTCTTGAAATTTATCAACAATTTCTCTTGCTACAACCTCTTCATTATTGTAGTTAAATTATTCACATGTTCCTCTTTAGTCTTACTAAAGATCAATATATCATCAAGATACACAATTAGAAACTTCCCAATGAAATATTTTAAGACTTCATTCATCAGCCTCATAAAACTATTGGGCACATTCGTCAAGCCAAATGGCATGAAAATCCATTCATACAACCCTTCATTCGTCTTGAATGTTGTCTTCCATTCATCACCTTCCCTCATTCTAATTTGGTGATATCCTCTTTTCAAGTCAATTTTTGAAAAAACCTTTTCTCCACTCAAGCAATCCATCAAGTCATCCATCATGGGTAAAGGAAATCTATACCTGATGGTGTTTTTGTTTATAGCTCTCGAGTCTGTCCACATTCTCTAGCCACCATCTTTCTTTGGACTTAACACTGTTGGCACAATGCATGGACTCAATTTTTCTCTAACCAACCCTTTATCCATCAAATCTTGGACTTGTCTCTTAACTTCTTCATTCTTCTGCAGCATCAATCTGTATGCTTCTTTGTTTGGTAAACTCACCCAGGTATAAGATCAATGTGATGGATTATACTCCTGATCGGCGGCAATGAACAAGGTAATTTTTCCACTACTATATCAACGAAGTTCTTTAGCAGTTTCTGAATTTCCTCAGGTAGATCATCTATCTTGGTACTAGTCAAGATGACTCTAGGTTTTCTTATCACATCAAATTGCATTTCTTCATCTTTCTTGATTTCATCAAGAAGTTCCTTCCCGCTCATGAGAAGTATAGTATTGTTGGTTTTTTATTTCACCTCCTTGTCCTTAATTGGCAACAACATGTGCATTCTACCATTCTTCTCCAAGGTATATGTGTTCTTTCTCCCATCATGAACAACATTCCTATCATATTGCCACGGTCTCCCCAACAAAAGATGACAGACGTCCATGGGAATAACATCACATAAAATTTCATCCTTATATCCCCCTATCTTAAATTCAACTAACATTGTTTAGTGACAGTTAACTGATGTCCTTTTTGTAGCCACAAAACTTTGTATGGGCTCGGGTGCGCAATTGTCTCCAATTCTAGATTCTCCACCATTTCTGTGGATACTAGATTATCTACGCTTCCAATGTCCAATATAACCTTCCATACCCTATCCTTGGTCTTGCAAGTTGTTCTAAATAAATTGTTCCTCTGGACTGGATTTTCTATCTCCTTCTCTAGCTTCAAGATAATTTTCCCCATCATTAAGGATCTTCCACCTTCTGCATCTTCTGCCTCAACATTTTGCCTCTATGCTTATGAAATGTGAGCTTCTCCTCCTCCATCCCTCTTTCTATCAGGGCATTCAAAAGATTTGTGTCCGATCTTTCCACAGACAAAACATTTTATCTCACCTCTTCTACCTCTTCCTCTTGCTCACAGAAAAGTATTTATGTCGGCATACTTCCTTCCCTATGAACTTCCTCCTTGTTCAGGGTGAGTGTGAGGTTTCTTCTCTTCCTCTTTCGGCTTCTGTGTTCTATCCTGGGAAATGGATTTGCCTCTTCTCTTACTTCTACCTCTTTCTCTTTGATCTTGCTTTTGAGCCAAATTTTCCTCTACCTTTAAAGCCATCTAATAAGCATCTTTGACATTCCCGATTGTCATCATGCTCATATCATCTTGAATGTCATATCTTAGACCATTCATGTATCTGGAAACCTTTCATCATCACTTTCCTGATGACCTTCTCTAATGTTTATCTTGTAGAACTCTTCAATGTATTCTTTCACTATCATCCCTTTTTGTCTCAAATTTTTCATTCTTCGAAACAGATTGATTTGTTAATCCCTGAGTATAAAATTGGCTTTCATCTTTGCAACCATTCTATCCCAGCTTTTAATCTTTTTCTTTTATTTTCAATGCCTATCAGCTTGTAGTTCATCCCACCATAGTGTTGCATGCCCTTTAATTCTAGTGACATCATGTTTGACTTTCTTATCTTCCTCGACATCCTCATAGTCGAAGTATTTGTCTAGAGCTATAAACCAATCTAATAGCTCTTCAATGTCTAAGTTGCCTTCATACATTAGAATGTCCATCTTTTCTCTGGCACCTATTCTTGCAACAAATCTAAATAGACATTCTTTTGCAGCATCCTCGGCTACAAATTCTTCTTCAGCTCTAGCCTCATTTTCACTTTTGGCTTCACTAACATCTCCAGCATCAAATTTCCATCTTTGTGTTGTCTCCATGGCATCTAGTCAAGCACAGAGTTCTCTCATTTCCCTTTCCACAGCTGGATCGGACATTTTCATATCATGACGTCTTTTGGATGGCATGATTCAAATTTGTTCTATGCAAAATTCAAATCATTACTTTCCTTTTGTCTCCTCTCACCTAAAAAAACAAATATTGTAAGCTTTAGGCTCTGATACCACCTGACGCAGACCCCCCTACCTCAGCAGGTGTTGCTTGACCTCCCGGTCTAAGGATTGTTCTTAATCTCCCTGATTCGAGTCTAATTGACACTTTTATTCCTCATGGGAACCTTTTTAACACACAAATGTCTATAAACGGGCCCTTAGGAGTTACGCCTATGTAAGTAAACACAGAGCACCAACTCTTACCCTCGTGGTCAGCTAATGTGACCACAACTCCAATGAAAGAGATTTTCGAGTTGCACAACCTCAAGATACTAGATGTGAGTCCTTCTAACTCGTCAATCCCCAAAACCCCAAAAGAGAAAATGAAAAATTGATTCATCCCCTGACTTCACTTGACGTGACCTTTCAGATGCAATCTGGGCCCCACTTTTTGGCACCTCAAGATTTCACGTACTGGCGAAATCAAATGCAACAACTCCCTTTGTCGATGGACGAAACCACGATGGATTCTTACCACAAATCCACAGCTCTGAGTTTCCCGTGATCTAATGGTCTTGATTGATTTGGGACTTCATGAATTAGGAGTTCACAACTCTTGATTCCAAGTCACAACCTTCTTCACTTCCCGAATTCTGAAATGACGAACTCGAGTACAAGATCAACAACTCTTGTCAATCCAATCCAATGATCTCTATTCCTATTGATCTTATGAGCATTGAATAACTCTTGGCCTTATCTTCCTTGCTGGTTGACCAAATCCAATGGCCCACAACAAATTGACACTTATCCTCGAAGCGTTTCCACTGTCCGATCCAGCTTTCAATGCTCCTCCATTGAATACTCCAACGTCAACCCTTTGAGATTTATTTCAACTCAATGTCTTCAACACTCGCCTCCCCTTGAACTATTCAAGGTTCATTCCTTCCTGAGATTTCACTTGCAAACTCAAGGATTCCTAAGTGGTTCTTTCTCACACTCCTTGTGACACTCACAATAACCTCTGGTTATTGAACCTTCGACTCTGTGCACTCCTTACAACAACAGTCCTTTAATCTCTCCCCTATATTGATAAGTCTAAGACTTCAACCAGCATGCACACCTCTTGCACGAATCTATGCCTCAGCCACACCTCTATTGATATAAGCCAATGTTACTCCTCCTGAGCTTGCTGAGATAAAACTCATAAACTATGTCACACACTCTATGCGGACCTTTCACTACACTCCTTGCAGGATTTCTCAGGAAGAGAAACAATTGAAACTTATAATTCTCTCTTCTCACAGGTTCTCATACATTCAACATTATTTCATGAGAATTCACACACATATCATTGAAACAAAAAGCATAAAATAGAATATAAGCAACCATAAACATACCATTCCATAGATGTAAACAATATTCATCACAACACACTGGACTTGGATCAAAGATTCTTTATATTAATCCAAAGGCTTTTGTACATGGTTCAATAGCAACGACTATTCTTCATACATCTTTGTTCTTCTCTGTTCTCTCATCTTCCTACAACCAAGAAATTCTGAATATGATACAAGTGAGGGTGTATTTTATGAGTTTCCCCCCCTATATCTCTAAGCTATCCAATCAAATTAAAAGCTACCTACTTTACATTCATTACAATTAAATTCCTTCACTGTCCGACAAATGAGAGCAACACTCAATATCTATTTACAATCTCCAAAACATAAAAATGCAATTACACCCTCCTAGCTATTACATTAATTCTCCTTCATTCAAATTCAAAATGTTTTCAAAATGTGCACTGGTGCCTTTCAAGTTGTCCTCCATTTTACACTTGCTTTATTAGGTTGCTTACGATGCTCTTGCATTAGAAGGCTTGATCGTCGTAGTTCTTTTGGGGTTTCTCTTTTTCACTGATCCTGGATTCTTCTTGAGCACAACAAGTCCAAAGTTCTTCAAATGTAGGATACTCCTTCCTTGTGTTCATGCTTGTGCCAAATGCATCCCACATCTTGGGAAGACCATTGAGTACTATGTTTACCAATGCCTTCTCTGAAATGATTTCTTCAATAGTTTGTAGTTGATATCTTAACTGATAGATTCTCACAAAGTATGATGTTATGCTGTCATCATCATTCATATTTATGTAACAAAGCTCATTCTTCACACTCATTATTTGTCCAATGTTTCTGACTGAGAAGAGGTTTGTTAGGGAATCGTACATCTTCTTCGATGATTCAAGATGGGAGATGTAGGATATCAAGTGGTATTTTATATATTCCACTATGATACTAATGGAATTTATGTCACCGTCTTTGAACTTCTCCATAATTGCAACGTTTTGCGGTTCTTTCTCTTTTCCTTCTTCAAACTTTGGTTCCATGATCTTTCCTTTCATGATATCCAACACTTTATTCTTGGCAAGGATGAGGTCAATCCTTTTCTTCCACATTCTGAAGTTAGAATCTCCATCTAAATTATTTTCTGACTTCATAGATTAAGTCACGACTGCTTTGACTTGGTCAACCCTAGATCTGACCAAAAACTCAAACTTGACATCTTGACTTGCTAAGAGTACTAGGAGATGCACTAGGCTAGGGCACACTGATCTATCCAAAAATGAGGTCAATCCCTTCACTTAAGGTTCCTCAACAAGAGGATTAGGGTTTATGCAACTACACATGTTAGTAACCCTAGCTGCAATGCTATGGTGACTGCTCCTGCTAGAAACCCTAGCGACAGTTCTTCAACGAGCTTAATATCCTTATGGATATGTTTCCTTCTATTGGTTAGACTAAATGAAGGAGTTTGTGGACCCATTACCTATTAGAATATAATGGATGTGCTCATTTTACCATTAACAATCTTACTATTGTCACCCATCCCTATGCCTAATCCCCCCTTCTACCACCTTAACCTTGATAGAGAATCATTCCAGAAGAAAACCCTAGGCTAGATAGAGAAACAAAGGATATCTCACCTTTTCCCATGGATAGCACACCAACAAGAGATGATCTAATAGTCCAAACCCTAACCAAGAGATAGTCCAAGACAAACGTGATCTGCTAGCTGTAACAACTGTAATGGCATCTCTCCTCCAATCCTGCATGCAAAATTGGGCACTGCAGTGCGCACAAGTGCTGCTCTGCAATTCTAAGACTGCCTACCAGAATGAGGACTGGCCTCCTGTATTTATAGTAATTCTGGCTAAGTACTGCCTGGGCTGACTTCTCATTCTAGGTATCTGTCTGTTCAATATATATTATTTCTTCTGGCCGACTTCTTCTCTTGGAGGCTAATAACCTAATACAAGTTATCTTCTTGAGCCAGCATGTCTTCTAGGGTTATTATCCAACTCATTAGGGTTTCTTCTCGCTTCCCGGAGTATTCTATTCTCATTAGGTTTACACGTGGAGGTAAATACCTCCTGCAACTACCATAATATCAATAGGTGAGAGCCTTCTTTCTTGTCGAAGGTCTCTCTGGGGAAACCTTCCTCTTCTATCATGCTTCTGCTATGTTGAGGGGATCCTTCGGTGGTGTAGTTTCTCCTTTGTCTTGATTTTATCCTTATTGCCCTTATTCCTCTTGGTTCACTTCATCTCCTGCTCCTCCTGCAGGTGAATCGGGCCTACTTTCAGCTAATGTGGTGTCCTCCTCATCTATTTCTATGTCTTGGATTTCTTCCTTTTTATTCTTTTTCTTTGTGCTAGTCTACCCATCATGTTCAACCCAGGAGACCAATGGACTTCCAATGATGTTGAAGTTGGATACATCTGCATATTTGACTAGCACAAGGAATTATGTTGTCCATTCCTTAGTGATCTCTTCCATGTCTTCATCAGTCAGTTTATAATATGACTACAACTCCTTACTTTTTTCCATGCGTGCGGTGATGTAGATGAAGAGTCGGTCTGCGTAGAACTTTGCTAGCAGCCTATACTGATGGAATGTATTCAGTGTCACTCAGGGGAATGATTCAATGGCACGCTTCAACTATAAGTATTAAGCATGGAAGACAACATTTGGATGCCACTGCTTTTCCATATCAGTGTTGTACCACAGGTGGAGAACCTCACGGCCAATGATTCTGATGGCTCAACTTCCAAGAAGGATGCTCCTTCTGGCATTTTCCAGGCGACAAATGTGATTAAAATCAGTAACCAACTGAAGTGAAACTCGTATCCTTGGTCCTACGCTTCTCGATAGTCATTCTCCAACTCATTGACAATGTAACTTGCCCAATTCATCTGCATTCCTTCGACACACTTCCCTGCAAGGTTGACTATGAACCCTATGACTTGTGTCGGATGGTTCTTTTGGATGAGCTTTCCTGCTATAAGCTAACAAGAAAGGTGCATTGTGCCATTCTGGATGGAGGCTACCTTGTAGCCTCGCTTCCCCTTCTCTACATTGCCATAGTCCTCCTTGATGCATTGTGCTAGGGAGCGATCTGACATCGTCCCTGGGTAGAACTACTAAGGGTTCGGTCCCTACATGCTCAGTCATGTGATCAAGTGGATCAACGCCGGATTGACAGTCACACGCCTATCAAGCCACAAATACCCTCCATGATAGAACAAAAGGAGGAGTTTAACACAAGCGTTAACCTCCTGATGTCGGTTGAAGTGGTGGATCTTCATTGCATTCAAGATCATGGAGCGCATGAGTTCCTTAATACACGACTGGGGAACTATCTTGGGATTCTTCCCAGTCATCTTCATGAGGTACATATGCGACGCAAGGATCGCATAGTTATTTCAGTCTCCGAGGTTGAAGTTGATGATCTTGAGAGATGGGATCAATCCCAACTGGGGTCCAACTATGCGTATCCCATTCGGGAGGTACACAGTGATCAACGTGTACTCAAAGTCACGCAGAACACTGTCATGACTAACTGCACCAACTAACGGTGGTATGTAGTTAGGCAAGACCATTGAGATATACTTCACATTAGCCATATCATTGTGCTGTTTCATTCTTTTCTTAGTCACGGTTCAGCTAGACCGACGTCCAGTCGAGGGGGATGCTTGAAATCCGCCCATCGAAGATGCCTATATTCCTATAGACATGACTTTCGCATCCATGAGGTCTATCAAAATCTCCTCTACGGACTTCTCTAGCACGCTATGCTCGCCTAAAATTCACACTTGTAATCATGAGGATTGGGTAGGCGAATAGACGGATATGATAATCAAATGGACAACGAGCTCTAAACAAAAAATAATGGTATGTGATCAATTCTTTGTTAGCTCAAATATATCGGTTTGCAAAAAGTGGTCCTAGTGCAACATCCAACGGATTAAATAAGAAACATCGTAACAAATTCCTCCAAAGGGTCAGATTGCTTCAATCAATACAAATCAGGTAGTTGTGGCACAATCCCAATAGTCCGATGGCAATATTTCCGTCAATAACTGTGTTTCTAGCCATTTTGGAGCATCATTCTAATGGTCGGGATGCCTCCAATGGTCATATAGCTTCATCATGGTGAAGTTCCATTCTGCGCGGTTCTTCTATTCTGACAATGTTCAAGTTCTGCAACCCTCCCTTCTACGAAGTCTTCTCTGGAACTTCCTGCAGTTTTTCTAATTTTCATTTCTTCTTACTGAGCTTTCTTGCCTTCTTTCCTGTGATTTGATTCTATGGATTCATCTTTCCATTTTTATTCTTATCTTCTCTTGGTGTAGTAACTTCATACTGCTGAGGGTCTTTCAAAGGGTTCAAAGGTAATACCTCTTCTCTTACTATTTCATGGGTGAATACACTTCTTTCTTGCATGGATAGGTTCTTCAAGCCTTCCTGTGCTCTTTCAACTTCGACAACTAATTCTCTAGTCCTCTGTTGCTTCGACTTATCCTCTTGTTCTTCTATTAGTCGCTCTATTTTTCTAGCTATGAAGTCCCTTAATTCTTTCTTTTTCTATTATGTAGCTTCCTCTTCTGATTTCTTTTTTATTTGGTCCTTCTCAATCCAGGTCTTTCCTAACAATATTGGAAATGGGGCGCTTTTCTCAACAAACTTAATGATTTCAAATTCTTTTGCGGTCGATGTTTCATGAGAAATCATAGATACATTAGTAATTCTTGTTGATGCTGAGAGGGGGGTGAATCAGTATCAAGTACAATTTAAAACCTTTTTCAAATTATACTTAAACCATTCAACTATATCCAATGAGAAATGAACAATAGTATAAGAGTTACACCAATACACCACAATACACCATGCACAATATATGAGAAATAATCAATAATTATTCTTTAAGGGAAGTAATGACTTCCAAAGGTAGCTACAGCTTCCAAATGTAAAGGGAGGGAAAAACCTCCAAGAGGAAGATACAATCCTCCAATATCAAGAGAGATTTGAACTCTCCATCCTTTCCCCTTCCTTCCACCCAATGATATACCCAAGAATATATGAGAGATAATAAAACTTTACATTAAATCATCACCATCAACTAATCATCACATAGAACCTGATAATGCTTCCTGAGACTTCTTCAATTTCTGAAATTCTTCAATTATTAGAGTAATTTGATCCTATAGATAATATTACTCAATGTATTCTCTGAAACTCCTCCTATTTTCACTCCTTGAATTCTCCCCAAAAAGAGGTTATAGAAAGAACTATAGACTTTATTCAATTCTGGTATGTTCAAAAGACCCAACTTGTATAGCATGCCCTGCACTCAATATTTAATATCCAATTCTAAAACTCACACACAAGAAACTATAGTCCATACTCTTTCCAATGGAAGTGGTCCCACTTCATGTGGATTCTGTATGAAGAAGTTATGACTGTTTTACCCGGAACACCTGTTTATTGACTAGCTTCAGGATTGTTCACAAACCCTATCTTCCACATAGTGTATCTCCATAATTATAGTGAATCAAGAGATGAAATTTTTACCAGAGTTACCTTGATATGTCTTCTCAATACCATAAATATTTCTCCATATTAATCATTCTAAAAAAAAAGATATAGAAAAAATGGTAAGATGACCTGAAAATAACATACCTTAGAACACATCACCAAAAGACTTCATCCTCCCTTGAAATCTGTCCTTCGTTTACTTCTTCTTCCCTATGAAATTAGACTTGTATCAAATGAATGTATAATTATGTTTATTTATACCATTTATGTCACTTCCTTTTAACATTAGGGACGACCTGACACTTTCTTATTTTGTAATTATTTTCTGTAATTATCTTCAGGGCCTACGTGTACAATTCACTTTGTCATCTTCAAAAATTCATTTCTCCTCAACCATGAGGATCCATGT